>CATNEM010000033.1:0-140433 GCA_950096795.1 Macrostomum cliftonense | reverse complement strand
CGCCATTTGAAAAGACTAAATAAATTTGATTTTGTAAATAAGAAAGTACAGAAGATAGTCGAAAAAAAACATAAATAAGTGAAAAAATAAGCACATTATTAACAGACTTAAAAAAATCTCATGCAAGCTCCTAGAATCAAAATCGAACAATCATAGGCTAGGCAAACCTTAGCAACTAAAGTTGGCGGCCTCGAAGCCCGATAGGTCAGCAGTTCTGCATCGTCCAAACCAGCCTCTAGCTGTTACCCGAAAGAAAAAACATCAAATAGTTAAGCTGGATTAGTTTGCATAAAAATTAAAAAATGTCTTTCTATTTCTTAATAAGAACAGTCAATATGTCTCTCATGTAACTCAGATGTTGAAAGTAACTGTTGAAGATTTTAAACTACTTAAGTAGTCAAGTAATTTATTTACCGAACTTGAGAGCCTTTTCAGTATATATTTTTTAATATGATAATTTACGACTACTTACTTAATAAGTAGTGAAGTAGTGCATTACTTTGGCCAGGTAATTTAAAATAAAATATGACGATTTGAAGTGCATGCAGCGTGGTTAAACAATCAATTCCCACACAGACAGGCCATCAACTCACCTGAGCGGTAGCGGCATCGAATCTTGTTAGCCGGTCCTCGCGACTCAGCGTAGCGAGCGCCGAACTGTACATCTGCGCCTCCTCAGTCTGCTCGCGCAGCCGCTCGGCCTGTTGTCGCTGTTCTTCTTCAAGTTTTTGCCGACGCAACGCTTTGGCTGTCAGCGGCTTGCCAGCTGGAGCTCCGGCAGACGGGGCTGCGGCGGCGGCAGCGGCTCCAGTTGACGTTGATGGCGACTGTCCAGATGGAACGGGACCACCGGCGGCGGATTTTGGAGACAACGGCTGGTCGGCGCCTGCGGTGTCGGCAGGGGGGCGCCGACTTCCAAATCCGCCTTAGCCGCGTCTGCACCAGCCTGACGAAGATCTTCGCGATTAAGTCGCAGACGCTCCTTGACCTGAGCCTGGGCGGCTTGCAGCTCGCCTTCGCCTGGCAGTTCTTCGTTTAATTTCTTGCGCAATCGGCGTTTCTTCGTGTCGTGCTTAGTTTTAATGGCGCCTCGGAGCTTCTCGGAATCGCGAGCGGCCGCCTCGTCGGCTGAGGCGTCGCCGGCATCAGCCGCTGCCGCTACCGCCGCTGCTGCTTCTGCCGCTGGTGCTGCTGCTGACTCCTGCAATACACAGAGTGGTCTTGTGTCTAATTTTCCGCTCTAGATAACACAATTTCTCACTAGAACAAAGTGCTAAGCATTGAGCTTGGAGCATTACACTTAAAGCTATACATGAAAATTGGCCCATATATTGCCAATTGTTACCTTTTCTTAAAATATCTAGTCTATTTATAAGACCTAACAGCAAGCTAGGCAACTTCAAGTATGTCAAATAGATAGATAGATATGTCAAACTATAAAAAAAACAAAGAATTATGTTACAGGAATCAAAGTAGACTATGCTAAAACAAAGAAGACATATGTGCAGCCACAGACAAAGAAACAAAATAAAACAGAATGGCAATAGAGAGCAGAAAGCAACAGAAATAGCATGCAAAATACCCAAAAATGGCATAAAAAAAGCCAAAAATCACACACAAGCTTACACAAAGAAGTGGAAATATCCTAAGAGCAAACAAAAACTGGAAATAGACACAAAAGCAATGAACAAGAACAACAATAGGAAAATTGATAGAAACACAAGAGCAAAGATAGAAACAAATATAGGGGTGCATGTCTAAAACTGCCACAACTTGGACTGGCTTATTGAAAATGAGGGGTACTACCATACTTTATCAATTGCTATTGGCTATAATTGGGGTAGGTGAAATGAGCAATGAATCCTCTAAGACTTGGACTCCAGGGGTTGATAAACTTTTTTATCTTGAGGAACAAATATAGACCAAGGATTTATCCAGTATGGTAAAAATATAAGTAGCTTTAGACTTGGAGTGAAAAAATGAAAATGCAAAAGGGAGATGCAGAAAGAGAATAAGAGTACCTATGACTTTTGTCTTTTCTAAACCTTTGACAAATTTTTGTTACTATCCCAGTGTGGTAGTTTTGGTGTTACACCCATATAGGACCCACTACCATATTAGTTCCTCAAGATTATAGACTAGATTTTTGGAATCCTTGTCAACCACTTTAGGATATTCTAGAAAAATTATCAATTGCAATAATAAATATATATTAATAAGTTTTTCAGCTAATTTGATTTAAAAAATTCCATAAGCCTTTGATACTACATAATAGCTAAAGCTTACATTGTAAAGAAAATTTTCTACATCAAATTTAAGCTACAAATTCTATATTCAAACTTCATTTTCTAATTACTATTTATATTAGTAAAAAATCTATGTAATATCTTCATTATAATTTGTTTTATTTAGAAATTACTAAGTTATTTGAATTTTTAAGGCTAGCATGCCCCTAGATATATTAATTTTGTAATACATTGTTATAAATTATTATTTATAAATATGCACTAGGCCCTACATAAAATTAACTTATTTAAACTTTCATTTTGTTCTAAATCTAACTATACTAAACTAATTTCTAGCAAATGATTGGAAGATTAGGCCTAGCTATTAAAATTTTATCAAAAAGTTGAAGCAATACTAATAGGCCTAAAATATTGAGGCATAGCTTGATCAGTAATTATAATTTATTTGACCTCATATTCTTTCACTCTTAAAAGTTAAATGATTTAAAAAATAACTAAGTACTTATGATGCTATTTTGATCCGCATGGGACCTACATTTCTTAAGGATGTATACAAATAATAAGAACCTAATGCATGTTTTAGTTTGAAATATTATGCAGCTTTCATAAATTGGATTAACAAGATCATTGAATCATTGATCATATTCATATTATTATAGCTATATCATATATTTGATCATCAATAAGACTGAAATGATTTTATGATTCAATAGCATATGCATATATACATCAAAACAGATAGCGCTATCATACCACAATACTTAACACACTATAGCTGGAAAATTTCAAAATCCATCTGAGCTTATCTTGTAGGCCTACCGCTTATCTAGGGTTTTTTGTAATTTAAGATTAAAGGCTCATATGGTGACAGTGAGCCCAAAGCAGTTAATAATATACGTTTAACACCAATGTAAAAATCTGCAGGACGACCAGACCAATCTTTGATAAATAAATAATCATACTTTATGATTTATGAATAGATTCTTGTGGACATGATTCATCGTCAACTATTTCAATGGATGAATAAAAATGTAAAGCTTAAAAGTGCGGAATTTAGATTTCTTAAAGCAAAAAGAGATTAAGTGGCATATTCAAATTTTAATTGTAGTAAGTTATGACACAATAAGCCGGATAGCTGACTGGTTTATGTTGAAATGAATTAGCGTAGGAGTATTTTGTTTTACCTGTAATAACCTTAAAAACCAAAATTAAATTCGCACTTTGCATTCGTCTCGGAAACTTCGTCGACAGAACCTACCGAAAAAAACTCGGCGACAGCGTGTGTCGGTGTCGAGTGAAATCGAGTAATAATTTGTCGCTCCTCTTTAAAATAGTTTGATAAAAGAATTTAATGAAGTTCTTATTCAGCGTTCAAGGACTACTAGACTGGAGAGCTACTATAGTGGTCCTTGGCAGCGTTTAAGTCACAGTAAAAGGCAGTAGTATTAAATAGTCGAAATGTTTTTAATTTCATATTTTGTGAGATACGACCTAAGCTACAAAGTCGCTAGTAATGCAGGCCCAATGAAGCTTGCATAAAACTAAAAGTAACACTCAAAATCATGCGAAAACGATACAAAGTACCAAAAGTGCTTACTGTGAAAAAATAAATAAGGGCAAAAATCTGCTCTTTCGTACATGCCATCAAGCACAATGACCGTTGCGTGACATCAACGAAGTCGAATTGCCTCAGGCGCTCTACCTAAAGAGCGTCACCTGCTTCGACCCCAAGCTTACCTCTCGCGTCACGTTACGATCCTTGAAGAGAAGTTCAGGAAAAGAAACCCCATCATTCGCTGCCTTGGCGGCTCGAGCTGGGGCTGTAGCAAAGAACATCTGCTTTCGATTACAAATCCATTGTGGGAAGCCTTTAAAACTACGCGGCCCCCGGTCTGGGCCCCAATTACGAGCGCATTTCGCTCACCTGCTGGAAGCTCCTTCAATTAATAAGGAATTCTATTTCTAGCTACACTGCTGGTTGCAGCTCGTTCACTTTCGGGGCAGATATTCACCGTGAGTTCCTGCTTCCAGTCTACCATCATATCCGGATGCTTGCACTGCAGTTCCTCCTCCACTCACGGCTTCTTCCCGAACATCCTTGTCGTGCGAAATTTGATATGCCGGCCCCTCGCAGGCCCTCGACGCAGCAGTTTTGGGCTGTGCCTGGCGTGTCCAGTGTACTTCAATAGTACAAGAAACAATCGCCAAATTTACTGATAATCGCATCGTCAGTTCACACCCGAAATTACACAGCTCTTACGTTTGACTTTCGAGACGTCTTCGCTGCACCCTGGCACAGCCTCGTTCGGGCTCCTTTCCGCTGATTCGCAGCTTCCAACCGCGCATTTTCTAGGGTTCTCGACGTCGAGCATCTTTTTGACTGTCCTGCCAAGCCTAATGATGTCCTACCCTAAGACCTGTGCTACAATCCGATTAAGGTTTTCCTTCTGACAATATTTCAAAACTTTGAAATTAACTCATCCACACCGTTGCGGGGTACATTACGCTTTTTCTAACAATACAGCGTTAATACAAAGTCCGGTGTTGTCGCCTTCACTTAATACATCTAAAAGCGTAATTGCTGGTCGACAACAAGTGTATTTCTTTTCTTTTCAGAGAGCCGTTGTTAATCAGGTCGAAACACATGGAGCTATAGCTCTCGCGGAGTGACTAGCGAATGGGGCTGGCAAAGTGACTGACGGAGTGACTGGTGGAGTGGCTGGTGTGTTAATGTGCGCCGCGAAGCTGTTTAACCGGATACTGTTATCGCGGTTGCAGCCCGTGCTGGACCCTACCTGCGACCGGAGCAGAACGGGTTTCGGCCCCATCGCGGCACGGTGACGCAGATCATAGCTCTTCGGCGAGTCATCGAGGAGGCGCGGACACGCCAGTCGATCCTGATTGTTATCTTTGTTGGTTTCAAGAAGGCCTTCGACTCGGTCGTCAGGGCCGCGCTCCCCAAGGTGCTTCGGGCGTACAACGTGCCAGAGCAGCTGATCGCCGCGGTCATGGCAATGTACCGCGAGACGAATGCTGCTGTTTCGACACCGGACTTCTTCGAGACATCCTCCGGGGTGCTCCAGGGAGATACGCTGGCGCCGTTCCTGTTTATTCTGGTGCTTGATTGGGTGCTACGAACTGCTCTGCCTACAAACGACGGCGGCTTTCTGCTGCGGCGACGCGTGGGTCGACGTCGACCGGCTGCTGCGCGCCGCCTTCAAGATCAGCTACGAGCAGGTCTCCAACGCCGCGCCGGCCTGGACCGTTCAAGTGAACTTTTGCGCCGTCGGCGACTCCAGCTGGCAGGCCACGTCATCCGCGCCGAGTCGTACTGCCCCGAACCGGTGCAGGAGGTGCTGCTGCTTACGCTGCAGGCGCCCTGCCGGCGAGGACAGCTGGCGCGAACTCGGCGTTTCGTCGATTGCCTGCTGGCTGACGCCGGCGCCCCCGATTCTGCCGGCGGCGCGGCTTTCATTCGCGGCCAGGCCTTGAGGCGCGCCCTGTGACGCTGCTTTTCCAACTGACAGCGTATTTTGTTGTTGTTGTTGTTTGTTAATGTAAATGAAAGTACATGAAAGCCATAGTTCATTGGCCACCTAGGCGCACAGGAAAGTCTAGAATTCAAGTGAAACTTCTCAGAAAAGTTTTATTTAACTTTCGCGCTGAGACCTAGAGCTACTGGTATTGTATTAAAAATCGATAGCGATAGACTTTTATTGCTCGCATAAGGAGAAAAGTGCATGGCCACGAGATAAATTCACTCCCGCAATGGTCGTCAAATGTTTAGCCATTCGTAATTTTTCATACTTTTTCTATAAACTATTTTGTTTTTTTATTCTTTCGAACTGCCGAAGCTGTTGCCGAATTTGCTTCCGCCGAGTTTTCTTCCGCCGAATTCCTCTGTCCTGAAATGCTTTCGCCAAAGTATTATAGCCAGCACCCGCCTTAAGAAGCAAGTCAAGATAGATATTTTCCATAGACAAAATCTAATGTTTAAGGCGAACTGTTGAAGCCATCGTGAAAATTTACACACAATGATTCAAAAGATTCAAATGTTCTACTTATATCGGTATCTTAAATTTTCTAAATAATTTTGCTGCAAAGCCTTTAGATGACAAGCGTCGGGAAGGAGCAAAAATCTCTCAACAGTGACCAGTCGATGCGTCCAGTAAGCAGAGCGCCAGACGAAACTGAAAGTAAACCAAGCAACAACAACAGTGCAGCAATCTTGGGAAATCCGTTTCCTCTGGCTGAGGTAGCCGATATCTTTCGAGACAAGTACAGTTACTGCATCGGTTACACTATTGAAGCAGGGCAGCTCGAGCTCACTCGCTTGGGTATTAACGCCATTGAGTAAGCTAGCGTGGATTCGGCTTCTCTGAAATATCAATCTCAGCAGTGTTAAATTTAATTTATCAATGGCAAATATCGCCCGATCATTTCAGTGTTAAAAAGTCAATCGAATGTCTCGGATTCAAGAAGCTGGACGAAGATGTTGCCGAATGTCTGTTAGCTGACGATGAAAAGCTGTCACTAATGATAATGACTTCCCGTGACGACTATCCAGCGATACGTGAGCTTATCATAATGCAACCTGGCTTAGATTTTAGGCACCTCTAGTAGAGCCCTAAAAGTAAATGAACAACTTCAGACATAAATTATGTGCCTTTTTAGCTGGTCCAAGCTACATGACAGCGCGGCTGAGTGCCGAGCCACTGCGAGACGCCCTATCCAGCGATTGGCAGTTAAGTAAATACTTGCATCAGGTTGAGGAGAAAATGACGGAGGCCAATACCAACTTCTTCACTGATTCTGGTCGACTGTTCTGTTTGAAGTACTTCATGCCGTTAACAATGAGATTTACAGATTTGAGCAGTCTTGCAGAAACTATTGGTGAGTGGTTGATATTATAAACTTTACACGATGCTTTTAGCATTTGATTATTAACAAAGAATCCTAAAATATTCCCAAAATAATTTCAGCATCTCGACCTGGGAAATATTTGGTTAAATCAGTCAGGTAGTGTAAAAAAGTTTTTTAATTTTTTGTGGAAATTTTGCCAAGCCTATTGCTGCGAGGAACAAAAGGATGATTAGGCATTTAATCCATTTTTATTCAAAAACTTTTTTAATGTGATTACTACAACAGAGGCTCAACACCGAGGCGCCGGCAGCTAATCAGCGTACAAAGCGGCAGCTCAAGGGAATCAATCCACAGTCAACTCGTCAGCATCGCCTGGCCGGAGGCCGCATCACTGCAGGCCTACATTGAGCGGCCCCTGCTGGTGGACAAGCGCAAGTTCGACATTCGCGTCTTCGTTATGCTCGTGTGTCCGAAACGGGGCGGAATCAATGGCCGACCGAGCGAGTCGGGCTACTTCGCCTTCCTTCATCCTGGCTACATTCGTCTTCGTCTAGAGCCATTCAACCAGAAGGATCCGGAGCCTTGTCGCGATGAAAACCCGTACCCGATGAGTCAGCAGCTGATGGAGACATGCAACTGGCTTCCGGACGAATTAAACGCCTACATGAACAAGAAGCGCGGATCTCGACTGACTCCGGACTGGGTCAAGACGAGACTCTACCAGCAGGCCGGCGCGATACTGGGCTACCTATCAGCTCTGTTTCGTCGGAACCTGCACGATCGCGACTCCGCGGGGAGCAGCTTCCGCATCCTACGCTTCAGAATGCTGCAGAACTGCTGAAACTTCAACTTCACTGCTGACATGGACACAATGACGCGCTGAGATGGAGCCGTCCGACAAGCGTTGTGAGCTCCGTGCTTTCAAGTCTGTGGCAGGAGGCTGTTTGTCTAGCCTGCGAGATCGCCGCCCGGTTCCGAAACTACAAAACCATCCGTAGCGATCACCTGGCAACCAGACGGAACTTCCGCATGATCTACAGCTCAGAGGATCTGTCTTTGGCCAGACAAAATGTTACTCTCATGTTTGATTAATCAATTGGGCAACATGTAGTCTGTATAGTGCTGCTATGTAGTAGCGAGTATTTTTTCGATTTTAATTTTTATGAAACTAGTCGCTTCTGTTAGTCCAAATACATAACCAAGTGTACGGTCAGCTTGCGAATCAGAAATTATAATTATAAAAACTCATTGGAAAACGTTTATTCTTGCACAGTATGTGCATTGAGTCGCCCTGTACATGTGGCGTTACCATTATGCGACCAAGTTTTTTTTAATTTATTCGCTCATGTCTGGACCTTGCCTAAATTCCCTGCTTCATCTAACATGGATCTTCATGTCGTCTCTGTACACGAGTCCCTGACTAACGTAAGAGACGCCAAGTTGGGCGACTCCAACAAAGCCCAGCATGTCTCTATTGCGTGAAGCATTGTCTTTGAAGCAACTGACATAGTTAGGAGTAGCTTTGCGCTGACAGAGCGACTTTGTAACTACTCGTAGCAGCGTGACCAGTGCAAAGGCCACGAATTTAGTGACGCAAAGGCGCATTGATTCTCCCCTAAAAAATTCTGCTTTTTTCTTCAAAGACAGGAACTGCCAACAAAAAATTTGTTTATTCGGAAAATCCGTCACGCGCTGCTGACTCCATCATGGAGCAAAAATTTTACACTGCAAAAACTTGTTCTATCTAGAAGCATAGGAGAAAAATACTAATAAAAATTTTCAAATTCACGACATGCTTTCGAGAGATTTGACGCCTTTGTTCTTTGTCAATTGCCAGGCTTTTCACTTGTAATTTTCGTCTCACAAGCTAAAAAGCAGCCCTGTCTAAATAGCATTGGCGAAAATTGCAGATGAGATTGCTCACGTGTTATTTGGTGCTATTACATCTAAAATGTACCTAAGAAACATTCACTAACAGCCACTGCTGGGCTACTAATAAGTTAAAGCGAGAGTGTTCTGATGCTTGTTGTTAAGTAGATCACTAATCAAATTGAAGTCAATGCAGGCACGAAGTTATTCCTTTTTTCAATGATAACATAAGTAACGCCGGTATAAAAAACTTGAAGGTAAATTTCTGAATCAAGCCAATAAAAAAATGTATTTAGCTGGGCTTATTTCCGATGCCCACTGAACTCACTAGTTGAGTGCACATTCTTGTAGCTAGATGGATACGCGTTAAAAAAATAACTTTTACGGGTTAGAGTTAAACGTACAAAAAAAGGACATATAAACAAAAACAATAAGCCATTGTCGAGCTAAAAAGCCATGTAGCTGCCTTCTTGTAGCAACAAAGTTTTAGCTAAAACATAAATTTTCCATCCACAGCCTCTGTTTCGCTTCAGTTTCGCTTTGCTCCGCTTGTGATAGACCTGCTTTACCTCATATTTCCTTATCAAATTTCTTACTTCACAAACATTCCAATTTATTTGTTGCCGGGATAACCACATCTGCATGCCCCTAGCCCTCGTTAGTTATTTGCCAGGTAAAATAATATTTTTTTCAACAAAACTTTTTTAAGATCCACTATGACAGGATTTAATTCATAAAATTTTTTCACGTGATCCAATTTTAGTTACAATCTAGGTGGCCGAAAGCACTTTTACCTCTAATTTATTGGGCTCTCATAAAACATCTGTTAAGCATTCAAGACCTAAATTCACTGCCATTTACGATGCTATTTAAATTATTGTCAAAGGATTTTCTTTATTCACAGCTTTAGACAACGATCCAAAACATCGCAGTTTCATTGATGTAAGCGGCGGCGTAGCTGCTGAAGCGCAGAGGCCGCTGCTGGCGTTGAAGCGATAGGTGGAGCAGCTGGCAGTCCGGGCGCAGAAGGTGGCGCACTGACCAGACTCTGAGCAGGCCAAAGTCCAGCCCAGGGAGCGGCGAACTCGGCAGCTGGTGACCAGCCGAGGGGCGGCAGAGGGCGGCGAATTTTCGGAAACTGGATTACGGAGCTGGAATTAAGTTATATGTTAACTTTAGTCGCTAATCAACTTGAAGCCGATTTGCATGTCATAATTGGACACGGAATACAGTAGTTCAGACAAGCGTATTCCAGAAAGCTTGAAAGCAAAATTTATAACTGTCTCAACAAGCTCACTGGATGAGTAAACATTTTCGTAGATGGAGTTCAGCCAGTCTCCGCCGCACATCTGCATGGCGTTGCCGTCGCATTTCTGGTTGCATTGAACTTCTGGCCCCGGACCTGACGACCCGTAGGTCGAGTCGCACGAGCAGTAGGCGCGGTTCTGCACCGCTGCGTACCGAAAGCCGCCGTAGGTGCAGATCTCGCTGCACAGGTCCACCGTCATGTCAGCTCTGAACACAAGTCCCTGACTTATATAAGAGACGCCAAACGGTCCTAGTTTTGCGATTCCAACAAGGCCCCGCATGTCTCTATTTGATGGACTTGCGTCTTTGAAGCAGCCGACATATTTGGGATTGGCTCTGCGCTGACAAAGCGACTTCGTGACTAGCAGTGTGACCAATGCAACGGCCACGAATTTAGTGACGCAAAGACGCATTGAATTTAAAAAAAAAAAGACAGAGTTTTTCTATAAAAATTTGCAGCGTTGCACCAGAACATAAAAATGACACTAGTCCCTGACAAGCCTCGTTATCTAAAGATTTCCCTCGCTCGTAGGCACCGCATGGATTTGATTCTTAGCGGTGAATAAATACAGCTGAAAAGAGTTTGGCGGGGGGGCGGGTGAAATTAAAGTTACAAAAATAGAAACTGCTGGCAAAAAGGAATCCCATTAGCGAGATAAATGGATGCTTTTGCGAAGCAACAGAAATTTAACAGAAATATGAATAATCTACTGGCCTATACGCTATGTTTGACTTTTCCGTTTCTGCAGTTTTGAAACTCGTTTTAACTTTTATTTACACCACAGGGAGTTAGACGGTTTTAGAATATTTTAAACCCCACTCCGCAGTTTAGGGACTTCGCGGCTCAAATCTATTTTACTACCTCTGGTTCTGATAAGCGATCCGTCTGCCCTTCTGTCAATCTTTTCCCATTGTCAGAAAAAATAAAAAGCATTAAATTTATATCATGTGAAGGTGACTTCAGTTTTCTTATGTTAAAAATGTATTTAAAAATTCAACTAACATGTCGAAGAACGCAGATTATTATTATTATTATTATTATTATTATTATTATTATTACTAATACGCACGCCAAAGGGTGCTGGTTTTTTTTTCAGTAATGCAACGAAATAGAGAAAGACAAAAAATAATAGCGAAATAATGGCAGTCAACGAAAGTTCGAACGCACGTTAGCAAGGTAATAAAATATTGAAGTAATTCGGCAAACACAAAATATTTTTTTTCGTGGTAGGAAATAGCGAAAATAAAAAAAAGAATAAGCACTGGTACAAGAATTCATAAAATATCCTAAATACAAGTAACCTATTGTGGGATCAGAGCAGCTGCCTTCTAATTTCGCTCATTCTTATGATGTACCGGTACTGAGCCAGCAGTTCCGTTACGGAGATGTCTTCCTGTGTCATTAAATAGAATGACTTGTCTTCATCTGTTAAAAACTGAAAATTGCCTATTTTACTTGACACAATTTTGACAAAATCTTCCCGGGCCATACGATACTGAACCCATGGACAATTTGAATAGAAAGTGGATTTCATTTTCCACTTCTGTTTTACACTTGGGCACAATCTCGTTTTCATAAGGATTTTCGGCCTAGCTGTTCGCAGCGTTTCACAGGCAAGTTGTGGATTGCCCAATCTAAATGATGCCAGAGTTCTTCTGTAATTTGGATTTCTAATATTCTTAATGTACTTTCGGGAGAGTAGTTTCCTTAAATGAATAGAAAAAGTGGCTCAATTTGGAAGAATTTTCGATTTTCTGTGCCCAATGCCCTTCTGAACTCGAATCAAAATTGGTTCTATGTATTTTGAACGCCTTTTGAAATGCTAGTACATTGCAGTTTTGCATTACTTTGCTGCTGAATTTTGATCTAAGGCCAACATCACTGTATTCTGGGTCTGCCATCAATTTTAGCTATTAATAGAATCTGGACGCTTTGCTACAGAAGCCCAGTACTGCAAGCTTCGTCCTTTGGATATTGTATAAAAGGGGTAACCGGCCTAGTTCGAACGTGCCCCGTTGTTATCGTATTTTTGCTGACTTGGAGTATGGCCTTGCAACTCCTAAAATTTACTCGCTCTATAAGGCTGGCCGGTCCCAAGGTCCCAGGTTCCAAGAAATGAATGCACCCCAGGCCTCAGAGGCATAGAGCACCATGCTTTCTATCATGGCTGTACAGTACAATAACAGTTGCTTGTATTTTACCAGTCCCACAGCTCGCTAACTTTCTCAGAAATGATTGATTGGGTTACCCACATTTCCTTGTTAATGTCAATGGCATTGTGAGTCTATAGTTCCTTGGTGTTGATATGAAATCCTAGGGTACTTCCACTCTTTAACAGAATCAACTAGCTGACCTGGAGAATAAGTTTGTTGGCGCCCTCGAATGTGTGTTGCAGCTGAGTAGTTTTGTTTTCTTGGTGTTGATTTCTAGTTTGTGGGACTGACAGAATTCTGATACTTGTCGAGGCCTTTTTGCAACTCAGCCAAATTTTCTCCAAATATTACTAAATCGTCGCAAATAAGTAAGTTGTTGATGGGCTCATTTCTGATCGAAGTGTTGCTGTCAAAATGATTCAGCTTAACAAATTACTTAGAGGGTCGATATATAAAGAAAACAGCAGTGGTGAGAGCGAGTTAGCAGGGGACAAAGTGAAACACAGTTAATTAACAAAACTTTTAGAATTGTTGAAAAGTGGCAGAAGAAGAATTCGGTAGCAGACGAATGAAAAACAAATTATATTGAAGACCCGAGCGGAACGACGTACGGACGAACGTCCTCCACCCCCTCTATTGTACACGCCGCTTCTGATTCGTCCCGTAGGCAGAGCCGGGACGAGATCTGTCACCGGTAGCCGTTTCCATAGTTGCTGATCGGGCCATGAAACCGATCATGATAACTGAAAATGCGCGTCAGTTGTGGTTGTAACTGGATTGGAAATTTCTGCGATATCGTCCGCTGTCTCCTTTGGAGTTTGTAGGTCAGATTTTGCTTCGGTGAAATAGCGTGTTGTCAATAAAATGCCGTGTATTGTGGATTTGACGGTTTACAGAGCTGCGAGTTGATTCATATTCACGGAACGGTCTTAGGTTTGGATTTTGCCCCTTCGCCAGATTGCTGCTTGAGGCGGTCGGACAGTTGTCCGTTCTCTTATTTTCAAACTTTTACGCAGTTCGAGATCATAGCCAAGATGTAATCTGCTCCACAGCTGCTTAGTTCACCATAATTGAAGTGAATTTCGTTAATTTAAACACCAGTGTTTGGTGGGGCACTCAAGCTCGCTGAGTTCGTCCTTAAGCAGTTTTTCGGTCGCTGAAGTTCCGTTCGGAATTATGAATAGGTGCAGACAATTTGAAGCGTGGTGCTTTCGCCCGATATCAGCTGCCGTAATTAGTTTGTACGTTGTTTCTCTTGATGGCCTCCTCCCAAGGTCGACTAAGAGACACCACATGCAATGAAATTCGATCTTGCAAAACTTTGGTCTAGCTCAGCGGTATTTTTGTAGTTAAATCACTCTAATAGTGTTCGTCGGAATATTTCGCCGATAGTCTACAGCTTCCCAAGTTTAGAGCTTAAAATGACGATGTCATGTCGCTTCTTAGAGCTGGGTTGCGCTTTTTGCACTTCTAATTTCTTGCGTCTGACCTTGTGTTGGCAGAGGCTAGTGATTTCTGGCTTTCGGAGGTCAATACTTGCTTGGCGGCTGATGTGATCGTCTTCGAACTCTCTATCGGCAGTGAAGCCCCATCTGCGTTGCGATGCAGTTGTAGCTTTGACTTTACTAGCATACGATTTTTCTTCGGGTCTGCTGACTGAGGCTTTGATAGAAGCTGTGTCTGCATCGCTGTGAGCTCATTGACCTTGGTTTCAACGTACTGAGCAATCCTGCTTACGTCAGCTTTAATTGTTCTTTCCTCTGCTAGAATAATGTCCTTATTGAAATTAATAGCCTGTTTGAGCTGGTTCACTGCTTCTTGCTTTTGCGCTGTTTACTGTTTTAGTTAGCTCGGCTTGACTCGCTTTAGTTTTTTCTTCTATTTCATGCAGGAGGCTGTTTTTAAAAGAAAGCAGGGTGTTTCTTGTCTTCTGAATATAATCATCCATAGATAGACTGTTTGCTAGATGTTTCACCTCGCTTAGGACCACGGCCATACTTTCTTCTAAGGCTTTTATGCGTTTCCAATCGGTGTCCTTAAGTAGGCTAGGCTCTGTGTTTGTCGACGCATCTACCAGAATGGACTCTTTAGGAACAGGTTTCTCACTGCATTCCTCTACTAATTTTTTGGGAGAGGCCTTCTTTTTACGGAGTCTCTTTGTCCTTGGTCGTTTGAAGGTGCCCTCGTCCTCAACCGCGCTTGATTCATCTGCCGATGTCGCTCCCTCATTCGCTGGCCGGGCTTGCCTCCTTTTTCTGAGCCGATTTTTGGCACCGGGAAAGCGGCTGACTGAGGAATGAGATGTCCCACTGAAACAGTCAGTGCATCAGTCGATTCGGCTCCGGTTATGTCAAGAGGGTTAAAGTTTTCGATGGCATCGTTTGGCTGAATCTTATCGCTGATAGCATCTGACACCACCGAGTTAATCGTCCGATTCTCAGATCTTTTCCGTCACTTGCTATGGCCAGTTGCTGTTGTTCGATACTTTCAACTGAACGAGTTGGTTCAGTGTCTGATTTTGGCCAGGGTGTGGCAGAGTGCGTCTAAACGTAACGTTGATTCTCGGAGGACTGTCTTTTGTTTTGAATACGGCGTGTCGAAAGTCGGTCTGCGAGTTTCCCTGCATAATCAGCATGCTACCAGGAAGCCATTACGAGGACATATTATTTCCTTCTTGTATATTTTCAATTGTCAGCTCCCGGTGAGAACCTAGGGAGAGGCTCGCAATCGTGGGATTGCTCCCAAGACATGGCTCGTTGTCTTGGTGGAGTGCTATTGAATCTTGACCATCACGGTACAGGTTTAAGAGTGCACTGTTAAATTCAATGCCTAATTCTTCGAAATTCTTTCCTTAATTTCAAGCAGTTCCTGTGGCCAGTCATTATTCTCTTTCCATTTTACACCACTATATTCAGTATGGCTGTCCGAATGCAAAAGTACGCCTTGGCTCCTCGAATTCCGCACCTCTTACTTTACATTTTCCCGGCCTGCCATGTATCGTTTTTAGGAGCTTGTCGAAAAGCTCTGCATGTCCCTGGCCGATGTACTCATTGCAATAGAGGAATGGAGCCGTGTCAGATTGAAAACTCTCAACTTTAGTTACTTGGACAACATTCCATTTGGTTGTTTCATTTCGTTCAATGTCACATTGTACAGTCTGGACTGTTTGATTCGGCTGCGTCGCTTTGTTAGTTGGGTGGAGGCGTCAGTGTCCGTCGCGCTCATGTGGGTCAGTTAGAGTAAATTTAAATGAACATCAATAAGGTTGGAAAATAGAAAGGGTCAATAGACATGTACTCTTGGACTGGATAGTAATTTATGATTTTTAACCTAATAGTTGAGCAAAAAATTTGAGTATGCGAAAAAAAATAAACTAGAATCTTAAGCTCTGACGTGTGTTTCGTTGAGAGCCTCGAAGGACTGTACAAATAACGCTTAATTGGTAAGATAGATAGGAAGATTGCAGTGGGGTTAAAGTACGGCAATGTACACTAATTTATTGGCAGTGCCAAAAAAATGTACATGGGACCTAAAGAAGCTAGTATACGAAAAAGTGCAGAATTAAGGGAATATTGGATTAGCAAGAAGTATTTTGTAATCAATAAAATAATACTAGTGGCGGTATTTTTATGGCGTATTTTGTTATGCAATATGAAAAAGTAATAATCAAATTAAAGCATATTTTCGGAAATTTGCGGGAATTTTATAGCAAAATTATACTAACGTAGGGAGCCTAAAACGCCTCAATTTTGCGCATTGAATAAGCAATACGTTTTGGCAAAAAAGCAAAAAATTATTGTTTATACTTAAAAGAAAAATCACCAGCGGATAGCCTTCTGGAAGACGAGTAAGATTGGTGTGCGTCCTTTGAAAAACTGATGTGCCGATCCGGAGATATTGTGTTTCTATTAGTGCTTCCTTAGGTCGAGACAATCAAATCTTATGCAGAAGAACGCAGATACTCTTCTCATTATTTTTTTTATTGTGTAAAATAAAGTTTTCTTTAGATCCATCAGGACAGTTCTGTTACACGGCTTTAACCTTACATGGTTTCTAAGCTATAGTTTCTATGTATGGCTTCTTAAATGAAAGTCTGTAAAAAATAAAAATCAATATTTTGCAGTGGCGAATGACGAGACTTAGAAACTATTTTTAAATCCTTTTTAATTCTTCGATTTGAATTATGTTAGTGACAGCTTGAAGGGGCAAGAGAGGGTTCATAACACCAAAACTTCATAACGCCAAAACTTTACAACACCGAAACTTCATAACACCGAAACTTCATAACACCGAAACTTCATAACGCCAAAACTTTACAACACCGAAACTTCATAACACCGAAACTTCATAACACCGAAACTTCATAACACCGAAACTTCATAACACCGAAACTTCATAACACCGAAACTTCATAACACCGAAACTTCATAACACCGAAACTTCATAACACCGAAACTTCATAACACCGAAACTTCATAACACCGAAACTTCATAACACCGAAACTTCATAACACCGAAACTTCATAACGCCAAAACTTTACAACACCGAAACTTCATAACACCGAAACTTCATAACACCGAAACTTCATAACACCGAAACTTCATAACACCGAAACTTCATAACACCGAAACTTCATAACACCGAAACTTCATAACACCGAAACTTCATAACACCGAAACTTCATAACACCGAAACTTCATAACACCGAAACTTCATAACACCCGAAACTTCATAACACCGAAACTTCATAACGCTGAAAAGTAAAGCTAAATTAGCTTTTTGGTATTGTGAAATTTTGGTGTCGTAATAGCGACCCTCGGCAAGCCAACTTTAAGTAACCAGAAATGCTTCCTGATTTGAGGATTTTTTAAGGTTTTAAACAAATAAAAAAGCAAAAATCTACAATACAAGCATATAATGTACCTTTAACAGGCGAAATCGGCAAGCTGGCCTCACTACTAGGCACAACTTCCTGGAAAGATTTTTTGTTATTTTTTGGTCTCTTTATTTACTTTTTGATTTCTTGATTTAAGCGGTTAACGTGGCAATCCTGCCTTACAAACATTCTCTCTCTCTCTCTCTGCCTGCTTGTGCTGAAAATCAGGAAGAAGCTGGCATTCCAAAATATAGATTTTGGTATTCACGTAACCTGTAAAGCTACAAGAAAGTGCATACTATTTGTAGTGTTCTATATGTATTATTAGCTGTAAAATTATTCGCTGACATTGATTAAAGCTGCAAAATGGCCAATTTTTCCATGAGTTTAGGTAGTAAAAATTCTGTCAAAAATTGAAATATTGCTTTCCTTTCAATGCTGTCTGCATGCATTGTTTTCCTTTCGTAATTTTGACAAAATGAATACCACTCGGGACCAAGTGAAACGTGCTTTAAAAAGATCTAAAAAAACTTTAAACGGCCTGCCATGCGAGAATTCCAGTCCGATTCACCAGTTTTTTACAGCAAGACATGTTCATGCGATAGCTGTTGAGCATCAAATAGCGATCCAAACATCGCCAGATTCTCCAACAAATGAGGTGGCGAAGCTGCTGAGGCGGCAGAGGCCGCTGCTGCTATTGAAGCGATAGGCGGAGCAGCTGACATTGCGGGCGCAGGAGATGGTGCACTCAGACAGACTCTGAGCTGCGACATCCCAGCCCAGGGAGCCAGCGAACTGGGCAGTGGTCACCAGAGGAGGAGCAGAGGAAGCAGGAAGCAGACGAAACTGTAGACCTCGTGGACCTGCGAACAATTAAAAATCAAATGCATACTCATCAATCAAAATATGATGCAAACTAGGAAATCAGTACAATAAGTGACTAAAAGTGACAATACTTGACGAGTGCACATTCTCAAAGATGGAGTTCCGCAAGGCTCCGCCGCATGTCTGCACGGCGTTCCCGTCGCACATCTGGTTGCACTCCGACTCCGGAGCCGGACCTGACGACCCGTAGGTCGAGTCGCACGAGCAGTAGGCGTGATTCTGCACCGCTGCGTACCGAAAGCCGCCGTAGGTGCAGATCTCGCTGCACAGGTCCACCGTCATGTCAGCTCTGAACACAAGTCCCCTGACTTATATAAGAGACGCCGAACGGTCCTAGTTTTGCGACTCCAACAAGGCCCCGCATGTCTCTGTTTGATGGACCTGCGTCTTTGAAGCAGCCGATATATTTGGGAGTGGCTCTGCGTTGACACAGAGACTCGGTGACAAGCAGAGCGGCCACTGCGACAACCGTGCTGAGCTTAAGTAGCATCTTGACTGTGTGGATACAATTAGCAACACATTTTGCAGAGCGTTTGTGACAATGCTTTCTGTAATATTGTAATCTCGTTGTGTACGGGTCTGTAATATACTTTCGTTGCTTTAAGTGTCATTAGAATACAGTAACAAAAAATTGCTATTGCCGACGGCGTTTTCTAAATTATATACATCGCTTTATGCAAATGACTCTTGCGATTCTGGTAGACATGAGAGCGAAAAGATCCGTTTGATTGACAGTCTAAAACACAGCTGCTGATAGAAGTAAAATTGCTGCTGAGAGTTTTGAGATAAAGACATTCTGGAAAATTCGTCAAGTCCATGATTGGCATGGGACGAAGCCGTGGGAACTTTCGATGCATTTACTAGCTAGTATTTGCGTATGCATTGTTATAATAAAGAAAAACTCTTCAATCATACTCGTATAGACATTCAGACAGACTGTCAGACTTATGTTTGATTAAATTTTTTCTGCATCCGATTCCGTTTTCAGACGGCAATAAAACAGTAAAGATACAGCTAACAGCCTGGATAGCTTATAGGATTATTCTGCTGATGCACATTTTTGCCTTCACAGCTATGCTGGAGGTCCATCTATTGCAGGGGATCCTTATTGGCAGCTATTGAATAGTATGATCCAAAGAAGCTCGTTCTGAATACTTTCTTGCTGATATCCTTGATCAGTTGAATATGATGACGGTAATTTTATCTCAGTCGACATTACTGAATGTTACTAGGAAAACTTGAAGCATAATTTACAAAATGAGACAGCACAATTGCAGCAATCAGTCATGCTAAATTTTATTTACAAATACAAAAGATTATTACGGGTGATCACTTTTTACGGTCTCAGGAGGCAGAAAAAGATTTAGATTCCTAATTTATTTGACCTGTAAATATTAACAACACATCAAAAAAATAATTTGTTAACCAATTTCATTGCCCTTTACGATACTATTAAAATCACTTTAGAGGATTGTTAAGAGACAGCTTTAGAACGCGATCCAAATTTCGCCAGTTTCATGGGCGTAAGCAGTGGCGAAACTTCTCAGGCGGCAGAGGCCGCTGCTGGCGTTGTAACGAAAGGCGGAGCAGCTGGCAGTCCGGGCGCAGAAGCTTGCGCACTTCATTCGACTCGGAGCTGCGACATCCCATCCCAGGGATCCAGTGAAATCGGCAGTGATGACCAGCGGAGGGGCAGCGGAGGCGGCAAATCTTCGAAATTCAATTCCAGATCCTGCTATAAAAATTCGTTATGGGAGCCAAAAGCTTTTGTTTTTCTTTAGAGCATTTTCTTTAGACATCCGACCTCCTACATCCGCATGCTTAGCTGTTAATTCAGTCTGGAGAGGGCTGAAGAGGCTTAGCGGGCACCACAAACTTTCCCAGCTCAAACTGATACCCGATCTCAACTGGATGGACTGAATCAATGAGGGATTAAGCGAGTTGCTCAAGGCTCAAGGACACGATCGTGGGCTTCAACTCACGACCTTCCAGAAAAAGGCTAGACACCCTATTCCTGGGTGAAAAAAGTTTTATATTCATCATTCACCATTTTTATTTAAGCTTACGTAACGCCAGTACGTGCGAAAGCCAGCAGGATATCACGATTTTCCTTTTTTTGGGGCACTAAACTCACCAGCTAAATACGTGTTCTCGTAGATGGAGTTCCGCAAGGCTCCGCCGCAGGTCTGCACGGCGTTGCCGTCGCACATCTGGTTGCACTCCGACTCCGGAGCCGGACCTGACGACCCGTAGGTCGAGTCGCACGAGCAGTAGGCGTGATTTTGCACCACTGCCTACCGAAAGCCGCCGTAGGTGCAGATCTCGCTGCACAGGTCCACCGTCATGTCAGCTCTGAACACAAGTCCCTGATCGACGTGCTGGACGATGAACGGGCCAAGTGTTGAAATGCCAACAAGGCCTTTCATGTCTCTGTTTGGTGAAAATTCGTCTTTGAAGCAGCCGATATATTTGGGAGTGGCTCTGCGCTGACACAGAGACTTAGTGACTAGCAGTGTGACCAAGGCAAGGGCCACGAATTGATTGAGGCAAAGTCGCATTTTGATTCTTCTAAACGCAGCAAAAATTTCCCAAGAAAAATCTGCAGTGATGAGCAGGAAAATAATTTTCAATGCTTAAAGTAGACGAAACTGAAGCGAAAGTTTTCGGGACAAGCAAACGGGAATCGCTGGGGAAAAAGTGTGATTTGCAGGCTAAAAAGTCTAGTAGTTGCCTTAGTGTAACAATCCCCATTCTCATACCCTCAGCCAAGCATTAAGGATCAATTCATACACGCGATAGACTGGCTCCCCATCCATCTTTTTCTTTCTGTTTCTTTTTCCGGTTTCATAGCTCGTAGCTCCTATGGTCCTCGCATTCTTTAAGCCGGAAGTTGAATTTACTAAGCGATTAAGGCCTCAGCAACAAATTGATTCTTCTTCTTCCAGTTTGGATTCGACCGCCTCTAGTTCGGATGTTCCAATGAAAATTTCAGCCGGATCCGCGGTCTATCCTGCTGGCGATGCTTGTTGGGAAAATTACGAAAGTTCTAAATTTTCTTGCCACAGTCCAACAACTGTCTTAGCTTTTAGACTTGTACCCACGCATTGAAGTAACCACTGTCTTAACGCGTGTGAAAGTGCGACAGTCTTCCAATTCCTGGCACTTCTTGGATCCCTTTCTTGTGCCCTCCAACCTACCGCTTAAATGTACTACTTTCTCCAATCAGTAAATTTTTAATGTCGTGGGAATTGTTGCTAAATTCCCAAAATCTGAATCGAAATTCAAATTGCTGCTATCTCGACACCGTTGCCATGGCTCCAATTCTCTGATTAATCGCCAGTTCAGCACATCATTACGAGAAAATAAAGCATGCCACAAAGAGGATAAAAAAATCTAAGATGACACAATCTGTAGGGCTTGGGATGGGGAAGTATTGTTTTGGCTATTTGTACGTGACCGAGGCTTGTATAGATAGCCCCTGATCAAACAGAAAAGGCAATGGTAGAGATAGCAGCCCCTGATCAAACAGAAACGGTAATGGTAGAGATAGCAGCCCCTGATCAAACAGAAAATCTCGAAGTATGGCGCATATAAGAACCTTATTCCAAAAAATCATTCGAAAGCTGGTCATAAAATATTTAAATTCAGCTATGCTCGTATGCGTCAGTTTTTTCATTTGGCTATAATATCGTTCTGATAGAATCAATTTCTACTTCTACCCCCATAACCCTATATAGCCATCAGCCAGTTCAAACTGCTTGCGTTTTTTATGTTTGGATAGGAAACCTTAAAAAGTACAAAGGCTTCAGCCGACGATCCAAATATCGCCAGATTCTCGAGGATACCTCAAGGACCTGCAAATCATAAATTATTTACAAAATTAACAAAATTAATTTTTGTTAAACAAAATTAAACAAAATTAACAATCCATTCCAAAAAGCATATTACAAATTAGGAAATCAGTACAATAAGTGACTAAAAGTGACAATACTTGACGAGTGCACATTCTCAAGGACGGAGTTCCGCAAGGCTCCGCCGCATGTCTGCACTGCGTTCCCGTCGCACATCTGGTTGCACTCCGACTTCGGCGCCGGACCTGACGACCCGTAGGTCGAGTCGCACGAGCAGTAGGCGTGATTTTGCACCGCTGCGTACCGAAAGCCGCCGTAGGTGCAGATCTCGCTGCACAGGTCCACCGTCATGTCAGCTCTGAACACAAGTCCCTGATCGACGTGCTGGACGATGAACGGGCCAAGTGTTGAAATGCCAACAAGGCCTTTCATGTCTCTGTTTGGTGGAAATTCGTCTTTGAAGCAGCCGACATATTTGGGAGTGGCTCTGCGCTGATACAGAGACTTACACAAGCAGAGCGGCCACTGCAACAACTGTGCTGAGCTTTAGTAGCATCTCGAGCAGTTTTTATGGGATTAGCAAACGTTTTGCAGAGTGTTTGTGACAATGCTTTCGGTTGCTTTGACTACCATTTGACTGTAGTAATTGAAACCATTTGCCATAACCGATGGCATTTTATAAATTATATATTTCTTTCAGCAATTGCCACTAGGGATTCTAATTGACACGGACCTAAGAAAATTTCAGATCCGTTTGATTGGCACTCTTAAATACTGTCGTCGAGAGAGTAAGACAAATTTCAGTTGACAGTTTTCAGATAAAGATAATGTGGCAGACTTTGTCAAGTCTCAGTTATTGTCGCGGGGCGCGGTGATGGAAGCCTTCAAGATCTGATGCTGTTGGAAAAGGATTTTTTCGTTCCCCGCTGTTGAAATACTGAGGCAACCCTACCGATAGTGGTGTGTGGAATTAAAATATTGTGTATTGAAATACTTTGAGGCTTAATTTTGTTTGTGAGCGTGAAATCGTGATTTTCAAACAATTTTTACTGTGTTATATACGAGCTATTTTTTAATTATTTATATTTGAAGATGCAACCTAATTTGTGAAATTCCGTTAAAAAGCAGGCAAGCATCAATAATCGGTCATTTCTTAAAGCAATTTTATAGGAAAAAATACACATAATTCTAGTAATTCTTTTCCGAAGGTCTTGGCAATTAAGAGTTGCGTTTTCACGATAAAATCTTTATAAAGCATTCTTGCAGCAATATAAAAAAGAAGATTTCTCCAGTACTGAATTCGATGTTCAATCGTCATCCGACGATCCAAACATCGCCAGATTCTCCAACAAAAGAGGTGGCGAAGCTGCTGAGGCGGCAGAGGCCGCTGCTGGAGTTGAAGCGAAAGGCGGCGCAGGTGACATTGCGGGCGCAGAAGGCGGCGCACTCGACCAGACTCTGAGCAGCGACGTCCCAGCCCAGGGAACAAGCGAAATCGGCAGTGGTGACCAGCGAAGGGGCGGCAGAGGCGGCGAACTTCCGGAACTCAATGACGGGAGACACTGCAATTCGTTATAAAACGAAATGCATCGTGACTAAAGCCTGTTAAATGATTAGAAATAAAAGTTCACGTTAACTCACGTGTCGAGTAGAGATTGTAAATAGAGGTTCTAAATTGACCGCCGCACATCTGGTTGGCATTACCGGTGCACTTCATGCTGCAATTGGCTTCTGGAGCCGGGCCCCAGGAGCCGTAGGTGAAGTCGCACTGGCATTCGTTGGCATTTTGCAGCGCGGCGTATTGGAATCCCCCGTAGCTACAGAGTTGGCTGCACAGGTCTACTGTCATGTCAGATTTTTAGCGATTCCCGTGTTTGGGTATTTGATGTTGAACAGGCCGAGTTTGGTGATTCCAACAAGGCCCAGCATGTCTCTATTGGGAGCAGGTCGGTCAATAAAGCAGCCGACATAGATTGGAGTGGCTTGGCGTTGAGCTATCGACTGGGTTACCAGCAGTGTGGCCGCTGCAACAGCCGTCAAGGACGTCAGACTAAACAGCATAGAATTCGGTAGACTAATTCGACTTCTCCGTAGTGTACAAATGCTTCTCCAGGCGTACGAGTCAAAATGCTTTTCGCCCAGCTTTTTAAAAGCTTTTTGGTGGTATTGTTTCTAGATTTGTTCATTTTCTATTCTTAGGAAATGAGCGGATGTGAAAGGTTACGTCGCATAAGGAAGAAATGGAAACAGAGTTTTCTTGTATTAGCTACACAGCATTGGTGGTCCAGTAGGTCTCTGATGACAGCAACAAAGGCTATTGAAAGCAATCCCATGTCGAAAGCAAACAATGACACAATGTAAGCCGCGCATTGGTGCTGCGCTTGCTTGCTCAGGAAGCCACAGTTTCCGTTGACAGAGTCGCAAGAAAAAATTCTATGCAAACTCGTTGTCGCGGATTCTAAAGCAAATATAACAGGCATTAGATTCTAGAAATCTTTGACAAATCTTGTTAGCGATCTAAAAATAAAGCAACAGTTCTGAGTTTGGTACCGAACGAACTAACTTGATCGTTGGGAAGTCTAATTCTAAGACTCGGATTCAATAGTATCATTTTAATGAAGAATTTACTACAACAGAATAACAAACCTTATGCATATTACTGTTTAAATTTTGAAAAAAAATATTTCTTAGCCCTGAAAGCCAGCGAAAGGCTGGTAGAGGCCCTCGAACTTGCAGAATCGAACGCAATTTGACAATACTACCCTCGTAATTCGCATCACTGATTAGCATTACACTGGATAACAGAAAACTTTGGAAATTGTGGCAGTCAACCAACCAAGAGTCTGAAGGTGAGGATGGCAGGAATAGCTGCGAGCGGTTAAGAGTTGATATGAGAAGAGTTCCAGCTTTTAAAAAAAGACACTTGGGCTTTTAAACGGATTCACAGCACTGAAGGACTGAAGCAATGCTGGGTTAAGTGCCTTGCTCTTAAGGGGACAAATTGTTTCCCAGAGCTGAGGCTCCAACCCACGACCTCCAGTCATGCCCTTGCCACTAAGCTAGCAAGCTCGTACAATTCATTCTCCTGGCTTTTGGGCGTCTATGGGCGCGACCTTGGGAATCACCCAGCCGTTTCCATTGGCAACACACGCAGATTAGTTGCTATTTGCTCATGGCTGTCACGTGATTGCTATTTTGTCCAATAGCGAATTAACCTTGCTGGTAACTATTAGAAACGGCAGGGTGATTCGAAAATTTGCAAATGCATGTAAGTTCTAGGACAATCAAAAGGTTTAAATTTCGAAAAAAAATTTGGCCCCGACCAACACAATAGCTGCAGTGTTTAATAAGTGTATTTTAGGTGTTCACTATGCTAATTAAATTGAAAAAAAAATGATTGTTCATCATGGGATTTTAAATAAAAATTGAACCACCAATTACGGAACAAAAATCTGTCTCACTTAAATTTTTCGAAAAAACGAATATGGATATCTAAAACCATTTTTTTTCTCTGAAAATACACTGATCTTAAAGCGATTTTCATAATAAAAAAGGCTTTAATACGAGCCACAGATACTAGAATACTCGTCGGTTCACTTTTTGCTGCTGAAATTCACTTTCCAACATGCAGCGCACACTCTGCTGAGGCACACCAAAGAATTTTCTCTGGCTTTGTTCGCTTGCGGCTGCACCACTGGTGCCGCGAAAAGATGAGGAACCTGCGAGCTGCTGCTGTGCGGCGATGTGCAGCTCGAAAAGTGAAAAAATTTAACTTGTTTATGGCTGATCATGCTGTTAAAAACTATACATTTATTTGACCTTGTTTTGTTTTTGTCCTATTTTAGTCTTTTATGTACGTTCCGATGCACATCTTTATGTTCTGTTTTGTATGTTGCCGCTCTATTTATTAGTCGAAATCATACAGCCTGACAAGTTGGCTAACGAGTGAAATCGAGCAAATACAAGCACGTACGACTGCTCAAAGATTCTTAATGCGGATTCATGCTCAGCTATTTAAATTAGTGACTCAGTTTTTGGAAACATAAGTTTGGTGAGTGTAGCTCAGACGGTTCTGTTCTGCATAAAAAATGCAAAAAACGCTACTTTTGCTACTGAAAAAAGAGTAGGTGCACGCGTTTTTCGCGAGTGACATATCTAGTGTATTCTAGTATCTGTGATCCGAGCTGAGAATTTTTACTGTAGCTTTTTGAAAAAAATTAATTTTCATTTTATTTCATCCGAAAAGAAAAACGAATTCCAAATTATATTTACAGCGAAGCTAACTTTAAACCGATGTGCGAGTTGACTGATCGCTAATAGTTCCTCTTAATGGCAGAAGCCAAATTCTAAAAACCTTAATATATTTGCCAGGAAAAATTCCCGCTTTTGTGTGAATTTCTCGAACTAATCCAAGGGAAATGCACTTTTATGAGGGCATGCTTGTCTGTCTCGTGACCGCTAAGACATTTTTTAGAGCAACATAATAGACAAACGAACTGTCAAGTGCTTTTTTCTTTGTATTTATGACAGCTCGGCTTTTTTGTTATTTCTCCTAAAATTCACTTAATTATCTTCACTTTCTAGCATTTTTAAAACCGTGGAGTTGTAGCCTAATGGCTAGAGAATCTTGCCTTATGACCGGAAGGTCGTGGGTTCAAACACTACAACTACTCTAGGAAAAAATTTCTAATTCTCTAAATCCAACATCGCTTCAGTAAAAGCGTGAGCTTGGTAAATCTAGAGTGGGAGTTGTGGTCCCTCCTGCCCGTCAGGACTGAAGTGCTGCATGTACACAGGCTGCGGCTGTGCCGTGTACTTGTATATCAGGTTGAAAGGTCGATTTTTGTTTTCGATTTTTTATACTCATTTATTTGTCAAGATTGAAAGATAAATTTGACAGTTAAATGTTTTATTTCACTCTCTTTATCCCAATGATTGCTCACACTGAGAGCTAAACAGTTTGGCTACTGTTGGACCGATGGCTAATGCAGAATCAAAGTATCTGAAAGCTACGTACGCTTAAGAGCGACTAAATGAGTTTAGTTCTATACTCAAATATTATAAATCCTAAAAATCCTATTTTCGCTGAAACAAACGAAATACACAAACGACTAGGCTCTTTTGATTTCTACTTGTTTCGTACGGCCTTGTTTTGCAACACATTTAGCTCGCATGCAGGACTCGCATCCGACTCGCCGTCAGTCAGCAATCCAGGCATCGTTGGTGAAGTTTCCGTTGGGCAAAACAGCGGCGTATCGGCTGACCAGACAGAGCCCGACGCTGCTGTTGAACCGGTAGGCCAGGCACCGCCAAGCGGTCATCAGCCGGCAGACGGCGGCGCAATGGATCGGATCAACAGCCGGGTAGGTCAGATCGGCCTCTCCCTTGAAGACCGCGTCGAGGACGAGTAGCGGGGCGGCGTTGACTTTGCGGAATTGAAGACAGCCGCTAGTCAGCGAGCCTGAAGGTTTAATGAGCCGAATTTGATTGCACTACTGGATGGTAATTTTGTAAAGCAGGTTACAAACGTTTGAATTAGTTAATTACTGTGTGAATCATAGGGTAGAATGACGTAAAGTTCCGTGACCTTCCGCCTGCCTTTTTAAGTCCCTGCTTGGCCATGGCTGCTTTGCTATAGGCACCGCTACCTGCAGGGACAAATCCACAGTGAGGAGTGCCCTTTCTGACTCTCTGAGGAGTGCATTTCATTCGCGAGTGCCCGGTCTTCACCAGGACAGGCTTCAGTATGCAGGCCTGATAATTTCTCCCAGCTCGTCCGCTACCTTCGTGCTACCGTGCGAGCAAACATCCACCTCCAGGATCTACCAGCGAAGGATCACGCTGAAGGAGTCGGCGCGTTAGCTGCTCGTGGTCGTCAGCGGTAAGCGGAACCGACGGCCACCGCGCGGTCGCTGTATCCGGCCTGGCCGGGTGCGGCCTTCAGCTAAGTCAAGTCAAGTAAAGACGTGCATTCTATAGCATTTTGGGCATGCGAAGTAAAATTGAAAACCGAGAAACACATGTTGAGCCCTTGACTATAGCAGCTTTGGCGTCCTCTGTCCAACAGTTCCTGTCCTCACTGAGAGACATTTTTCAACTCTAGAATTTCACACTTGATGCTAGAACGTAATTGAAAAAAAACTCACCAGAGTACACATTCTCATAGACAGAGTTGCGAAGGCTGCCGCCGCACATTTCAGACGCATTCCCGGCGCAGGTCATGTTGCACTCGGCGGATTTGGCAATCCCGTAGAAGCCGAATTTCCAACCGCACAAGCACTCATTGCTGAACTGCAGTGCAAAATATGGGAAACCGCCAATGGCGCACACTTGGCTGCACAGCTGCACAGTCATGTTCAGGCTAGACAGGATGCCACTGTCTGCGTGGCTGATAGCGAATTGGCCGAGTCTAGCGATTCCAGTCAGACCGGCGACGTCTCTATTAGGGTAAGCATCCAAGTAGCAACCTTGGTAGCTGATGGCGACGACCGACCGCTGGGCCAGCGACGTGCGTGCAGCCAGCAGAAATGCGGCTAAAGCAACTAGCTGCAGCAGTGCCGACATTGCGGATGCTGATTAGAGCGCGTAACCCCCTCTCAAGCAGTGGGTCTGTATATATATATCTTTGAGCCCGTGAGGCAAGAAGGATATTAGCTGTGCCTTCCACTTCCCATTGGACCAGCAGCCCAACTTGTTTTAGATTATACAGGCAGTTTATGAAATGATGGGACTATACCTGCTCGCTGGGTTTTCTAGCCAAAAAATGCAAAGCATGAAATATTCATGCAGACCATGGAAAGCTGACTGCCCACCCACCCAAAGTTACGGAAAATCAACTAAATAAGCTTAAAATTATTATAGAGACATGATTAATGGTTAACGCTTGATTAACGCTTGCAGATTTAGGCATAATTGGGTTAATAACTCGTCGGCCAGATAGCTTAGATTCTTGCTTGTTGTAAGCCTTAGAATAAGCGAGAAAAATTACCTAATGTGGCAGCAGAATGTCACTGTACTTTTTATGACGAGTCGATCGGTTCTGTGACTAAATTTTTTTTTCGTTTAAGAAATAACATAAATAAGAGAATGCATGTTCATGTGTTTTCAAGACCAGTTTTCAAGTTGTCAAGGTCTGGATGTATCAAGGTCGCCGCTTACGTTTTTGCTCACCGAGAAATAATTACTCGTCGTATTAAACCTTGTAGCAAGCATAATTCATGTTTTTGCTTCTCGAGAATAAAAACAAACCGCAAAGATTGTGTTGTTATACAGTACAGGAAAAAATTAGATTAGTGTAATAAAAATTGTACATGTATCTATGTGTAAAAATCTCTGTCGAAATAGAATGTAACCATGGACTTCTATATTTAGCATGCTAAATAATGCTAAACATAGAAGTCCATGATGTAACTTTGTTTCTTTTAAATTTCAAATTTGCGAGTGCGCGTCATTTGGGGACAATTTTGGCCATAGACAGTCTGAATTGAATTTCTTCTGTTTCAAAAGAAGGGGACCTTGTATGAATTGAATTTCCGCAATCGCTGATATTTCTTAAAGTGCTTGAATTGAAGTTCTGTTTGTTTCTTTTGAACAAGACTTTGTTCAAAATAGGAGGTAAAATGGTGTAAACCGAAGGCTAACTGCTAGCTGGCTTTCATGAAATGTACTTTAGTCAACTCATACCAGTCACAGCTGGCTCGTTAAAACATTTGTGTACTTCTCAGTAGGGATTAGGAAAGCCCAACGGAAATTATTTGGGTTTCTATGGCCTTTAAAACTCATCTAAAGGATTGTCTATATAGATGGGATTGTATGTTAAGCATCGCTTTTGTTGCCATGCGCATGTGAAATAAGGCACAAGTTTTAATGAGCAAAAAAAAGAATACGAGCGTAATGTGGGAGAGAAAAGCTGAAAACCGACCCTGTTTTGTGGAGGCAGGGCGAGAAGGTTCTACACCATTTGTTGTGGGTAACCTTGGCAACGCTAGAAGAGAGAGATAAATTAACTGCTCCATTGTAAAGGCAAACCCATCTCGCTCTTCTGCTCAATTTTATGTTCACGCACGCATGCGTTACAAAGCCTGTTCATAACGTGAAATATAGCTCGCCTTAGTTGAGCGGTTCTGGAGGTGGAGGGGTTGTACTATACTGTAACTAAAAAACTGCATATATCATTCAACGAATCACTGCCTAAGCAGGCGATATGGTTAAATTGTACTATCGGCTTAAAATCATATTTTTTACTATTTCACTCAGACAGACTCTGGCTTCTGGAGCTCTGCAGTATCCGAGGGCACACACACACAGACACACACACAGTTCCATAGCCATAGCTAACCTAGGCATACAGCTATCCTGAATCTAGAAAAAAAAACACTAAAATTATGCGGAAGTTTTGAAAAATATATTTAAAAAATAACGTAGAGATGCTGCGCTTAACTTTATAAAGGTCAAATAATGCCAAGTTTTTCTGCACTTAACTCCGATATTTAATTTCCAAGTAACTTTATATACCGATGCCCATAATTTTATGACTAAAGTATATTTATTTACTGAGCACGTCGATTAAGATTGAATAAACAAATTTTAAACATCATTTTGTAATTACCGGCTTTGAAAAATTAACAAGAGTTGAACAAAAAATGAAAGCAAAACAATTTTAAACACAGTTTAATGCGGCAAAAATGCAATAATGACTGATCGAAAAGGCGAAATGTGTAGCATTAAAACCAGACTATGAATGAGTGATTTTGCGCTTGAGAAAAAATGAAAATTGAAAATCCATATATCTGATAAATATTCCGAAAAATAGGAAAATAATAAGTTCAACACGAAAATAACTGTCGAATTAGGAAAATCCAAATAAATTTATTTACAACAGACAATTACATAAAATAACGGTATTTAAGCAATATCAGGATCAATTACAGACTACTCAAAGTAGATGATACGATATTAAAAATATTCTGAGTTCACAAAAAACATTCCAGCTTAATCTATCGGTATGATTCTAAAATCCTAACCTCTCTTTTTTCAGAGTGTTGCAAAATCCACTTTTCGGATTGATTTTAAATCTAATTTTAAAAGACAAAATATTAGTCAAGATTTGACAAACAAATAGTGTTTATTAGAGTCAGTATGTACAGCAGTCTACAATCTATAATTGTCAATTAAACGCTCTATTAAAGATAAGGAAAAATTTTGGCTACTGGCTCTCTTAGGTTTGTCAGTCAATGCTCTACTTACCTACTAAAATAAGCGACCCACTTTTCCTTCGCCGGAGTCCCAGCCATTGTCTTTAATTAGATGAGCCAGTTCGATAATAAACTTTCCTTCTTTGTAGCGCTGCGAGCTTTCGAATGCGCGCTCGTATTTCCAGCCAAGGACTGTGCGGCAGCTGTGACAGTGAATATCTGCCACGCTGTGCAGGCCAGTGAGCAGCAGGCGCTCTTCGGCTGGGCCAACAATTACATTGACAACGCGATCAAACAGGTAGGCCCTGCCTTGGCTGCCCTGCGAGTTTTAGAAAAGAATTGCTTTGTGTTATTTAGGGTTTTGAGGCGAGCGTCTGGAATGAATAGGCGTAGGGAGAAAGGCTTTGGGGTGGGCGTCTGGAATGAATAGGCGTAGGGAGAAAGGCTTTGGGTGGGCGTCAAGAATGAATAGGCGTAGGGAGAAAGGCTTTGGGGTGGGCGTCTGGAATGAATAGGCGGAGAGAGAAAGGCTTTGAGGTGGGCGTCTGAAATGAATAGGCGTAGGGAGAAAGGCTTTGAGGTGGGCGTCTGGAATGAATAGGCGTAGGGAGAAAGGCTTTGGGTGGGCGTCAAGAATGAATAGGCGGAGAGAGAAAGGCTTTGAGGTAGGCGTCTGGAATGAATAGGCGGAGAGAGAAAGGCTTTGAGGTGGGCGTCTGGAATGAATAGGCGTAGGGAGAAAGGCTTTGGGGTGGGCGTCTGGAATGAATAGGCGTAGGGAGAAAGGCTTTGGGTGGGCGTCAAGAATGAATAGGCGGAGAGAGAAAGGCTTTGAGGTGGGCGTCTGGAATGAATAGGTGGAGAGAGAAAGGCTTTGAGGTGGGCGTCTGGAATGAATAGGCGTAGGGAGAAAGGCTTTGGGGTGGGCGTCTGGAATGAATAGGCGTAGGGAGAAAGGCTTTGGGGTGGGCGTCTGGAATGAATAGGCGGAGAGAGAAAGGCTTTGAGGTGGGCGTCTGAAATGAATAGGCGGAGAGAGAAAGGCTTTGGGGTGGGCGTCTGGAATGAATAGGCGGAGAGAGAAAGGCTTTGAGGTGGGCGTCTGAAATGAATAGGCGAAGAGAGAAAGGCTTTGAGGTGGGCGTCTGGAATGAATAGGCGGAGAGAGAAAGGCTTTGAGGTGGGCGTCTGCAATGAATAGGCGGAGAGAGAAAGGCTTAGGATGTCTTAAAATAGATTAAGAGAGGGAGGGCCTAAAGTGGGTGGTTAGAATGGAGAAGAATGGCAAAGGAACAAGGATAAGACAATTAAGAACTAGAATAATCAGCTCATGGTAGCCAACACGCACATGAAAACTCTTGCTTATAAGGTCGTCATGAGCAGCGAGATGGGCTCGGCAGTGCATGCAAGCATAGGTGCGCCTGCATTCAATGCCAATTGACATTTGATCAATGCTGTCACCAGCTCGATTGTTGCTGCTGGTGGCGGCTCCCAGGTAAACTTGAAATGTCCTGCCCATGGATGGATATTTTATCTTTAATTCATATGCTATAAAAGAAAAACTTTACTATATTTGGGACAAGTTGAGATAGTCAACTTCCACTGGCCTAAGAGCTCCAATTAAGTGTCTTCTGGAATAAGAAAATGGGCACAAATAAAAAAAATGAAAGAGCTAATACCAACGAATAAAATATTACCTTTTAAGGTAAAGTTACTGGCTTCATTTAGCTAAATGAAATAGTGAACTTTTGGTCATGTAGTTCCTTATAGACTTTCAATAGGTTTGTTTAATTTTGTTGTTTTTTGGCCTACTCTGCAAAATAATGTGTCAAATATTGACTATAGATACTAGATGACATAGCACCAGAATCACTAAAAATTACACTTTTCCAAATATTGCTTGTTGATTGGCATGGACTCCTTGGTATGAGAAGCTAGCATCTTATTAATTAAAGCTGCATCTATTTGTCTGTGTGTCATTATCTTGGCTATTTTGCTATCTAGAACACTAACAGTGATTGCTAGTATCAATTTGTCTATTATATCTTGACTTGACCAAAAAGCCTTGAAAGGAGAAAACCCACTACTTAGTAACTTATTATCAATACTAAGCTAATTATTTTTATATCCCACATTTATAATCTGATAGTTAAAATATTACATCATAAAAAACATATCAAAATTAAGAAAGTATAATGAAGTATAAATAGATGGAATTTAAAAAGATAAAAGACAACCTTGTGGCAAGCCAATTTTGCCAATTTTGCTTATAGGCTAAAGTGAGAATCAAAATGAAAGTATCTTTACTAACTTAGTCAATTTCCAAGGAAATCCTGTCAGAGAGCAGAGAAGCTGCTAGTAATAGTGAGTAAAACCTGCAATAAGTAAAGAACCTACCTAGAAGGCAAGAAAAGGAAAAAATACCTAAAAGCACAGAAGCTGCTGAGATAAGAAAGTGAGAAATTAATTACTAGAAAGCAAAGAAACCATCTAAGGGTAAGATTATATTGCTGAGATAATAAGACAAACCACCATAGTGCAAGACTTAGGAAATTAGGATCTAGGGCTAAAAATATTAGGCCTTAGGAAAGTATAGACTGTGACTCTCTAATCCTAGGAATGCCCTGTACATTTCAAACAGGGTTTACTGCTTAGCCTAGTAAAATGCTACCAGACAAAATAAGATGCTAACACTGTACCAGACTAATGAATAATTAATTTGGATTTTCTTAGAAATCATGTTATATCTAAAGTTAAAAGAGAGAAGAAAGCCCTATAACAAATGCTAAAAACTCTAATCACCGATCATTTTGCATTTTTATATTTTTAAAATTTTTGGAAATATTACAAAAATGTTAAATAAGTTACTAAATTTTTAAAAAGTATGCAGAATTTGGTAACAACTTGGCCAGAAATAATATTGTAGCTAGGGTGGCAAAATTGCCTAATCCTTTAATATTTTAAGTTAGAATTTATTTAGATTTAAAAAAATAGGCCTCATGATAGGCCTACTTATTGTGTTTGATAGGTGCCTTCACTGCCTATGATTGAAATATTTGTTCCATCGCTAGGCCTATTGTAAAAGGATTTTTAAAACTTCAGTTTTTACTATCTAAAAAACTTTTTTTAATTCTTGAAACAGACAATTCAGGCCCCAGATTCTACAATCTACAGACTACAGTTACAGTTACAACACCAGAGGAATTGTTATCAGGGGATCCTTAGTGGCTGCAGCGAATTCAGTAGATGGGGGAGAGTCTACTAAGAGTAGTATAGGATATAAGCCAAGGACTACTATAGAACTTCTTTTCAAGTTCTTTAGTAGTCCTTGATATAAGCACGTGCTCTGATGTAGGTTTCCATACACTCAGTAGGGGGATTATAGCTATATCTGGGGGATGCACCCATGCGCGTTCTCTATTGAATTATACGCAACTGGACTCCCACAAGCAATATAGGCCTCGGGCTCAGAAAATAAGCGATAAAAAGAAAGAATATGGCTCACAGGAGACTGCATGAAGAGAGAGAGATATAGAGAGAGAGAGAGAGAGAGAGAGAGAGAGAGAGAGAGAGAGAGAGAGAGAGAGAGAGAGAGAGAGAGAGAGAGAGAGAGAGAGAGGCGAATCGGCCTTGGAGATTGCTGAAGCTCTGGTACGGTCCCCAGATGGACGAGTTAAAACTTCTTGCCTGGCGGTACGGTCCCCGGATGGAGCTGATGCTGCTGGCGATGACCCAGTACAGTACTCAGATGGACAAGTGCTCATCCCTGGGACAATCCCCGGAAGGACAGAGGGACGATCTACATGCTTCGGAAGAGCAAAATATGAAGTCCCAAAAGGCCGTTGCCAAGACTCTATGCGGCACTGGCAGATCGAAAAATATTCTACCCGTATACATCGTCGTGTTAAATTTCAGTGGGCTCTGGCACGGATTCCTCGATAGTAGAAAGTAGCAGTAAAAATTAGAAAGTGGTAGAATTTGTAGAACTTGTTCTCCTAGGTGGGAGCTATCCTGTAACTAACTGCTCAGCTGTGGCTTTCTTCGGGCTGGCACGCGACAGGAAGTCGGAGACAGTAGTTTCTTTTTACAGAGACTTACATGTACTCGTAATATGTTGAACTCAAGGCCAGTAGTCTGCTTGCCCACCGATGTAGTCGCAGGGGCTTGTGACTAGTGCTGGGTGAACAGTCTGCAGCTCGAACTTTCTGCCGAATAGAAAGTAGTTTAATAGCTCGCACGCAAAGATTCACGCCAGGACTTCACGCTCAGAGGCAGAGCTGCGCTGGACGGCAGTTGCCTTGCTCATCTTCCTGGGCAATTCCTGTCGCTAAGCTGTGACGCGCAACAATCGCGCAATGCGTTGAAGAATTTCAGACTACCATCATTGACTTCAGTGACTCGAATGCTTTCTGCTGACTAGCCGTCCATTCCTATGGCGCGTCCTTCCGCAGCAGCAGCAGCAAAGGTTCCGCCGCTGTTGACAGGTTGTCCCGGAAGTGGACATTGAACTTAACCCGAGGCGGCTACTTTGGGCACGTCGGGCTCTGAATTTTCGTGATGGCTCACGTTGGATGTGATGGGTCGCTGGAACACGCAACTAAGAGCATATGGCTAAGGAACTCGACCTAGGTTTGATCCGCCGGACTCGCAATGAACAGACAGAGCCAGTTGTAGTGCAAGCTACGTAGTCAACTTACCGATACGGACTCTCCAGGTTGCGCTGGCCCTGTGTTATCAGGCAATGCACTAGGCCTAGTAGCGCCTGTTAATACAGTGTTGAGTGGCTTTTTTTAATTTTTTCAGGTCTCTTGTTTTTTATAAAAAATATCTGATGCAACACATCTTAAAGTCACGTATGTGCAGTACTGTATAATCGTATTTAAAAAAACTCCTTTATTGCTCGCATAAGTACTTGAATTAGGCAGTTGTTATGCAGATGTATTGTTAGTAACGCATTAGCTACAGCATTATTGACCTTAACAAACAACAACAAACAAAACAACAAACAAAGTACGCTGTCAGATGGAAAGTCAGCGTCACAGGGCGCGCCTCAGGGCCTGGGCGTGAATGAAGGCCGCGCCGCAGGCAGAATCGGGGGCGCCGGCGTCAGCCAGCAGGCAATCGACGAAACGCCGAGTTCGCGCTTGTCCTCGCCGGTAGGGCGCCTGCAGCGTAAGCAGCAGCACCTCCTGCACCGGCTCGGGGCAGTACGACTCGGCGCGGATGACATGGCCTGCCAGCTGGAGTCGCCGACGGCTCAAAAATTGACTTGGACGGTCAAGGCCGGCGCGGCGATAAAGTGCCGCGTTGGAGACCCGCTCGTAGCTGATCTTGAAGGCGGCGCGCAGCAGGCCAGCGTGCGCCGCATCGACTTGTTGCTCGAGCGAGTCCGTCAGCGTCCAGGTCTCGGCGTTGTACAGCAAGACGGTCTCGATCACCGCCCGAAACAGCGCCGCCCTCTGGCGATCTGGCAGGGCCTCGGACTGCAGGACCGACCTTATCGAACGGAAGGCAGCCAAGGCAAGTCCTCGGCGACGCCGCAGGTCTTCGCGGACGTCAGGGACCAGACCGCCGAGGTAGACGAACTGCTGACAGCGCGGAAGTTCTGTCGCCTGGCCGTCAGCGCCTCGGCAGGAAATTGCAGCCTCGATGTTGCTCGGCACGCAGAGCACGACGGTCTTCTGCGCGTTGACCACCAGGCCGACACTCGCTGCAACGGCAAACAGCCTGTCCAGCTGCCGTTGGGCGCCCTCGACGGTCGAGGACAGCAGGGCAAGATCGTCGGCGTAGCCAAGCACGCTGAGCCGCCTCTCCGGTTGACGTCGACCCACGCGTCGCCGCAGCAGAAAGCCGTCGTCGTTGGTAGGCAGAGCAGTCCGTAGCACCCAATCAAGCACCAGAATAAACAGGAACGGCGCCAGCGTATCTCCCTGGAGCACCCCGGAGGATGTCTCGAAGAAGTCCGACAGGCCGTCCGGTGTCGAAACTGCAGCAGTCGTCTCGCGGTACATCGCCATGACCGCGGCGATCAGCTGCTCTGGCACGTTGTACGCCCGAAGCACCTTGGGGAGCGCGGCCCTGACGACCGAGTCGAAAGCCTTCTTGAAATCAACAAAGATAACAATCAGGATCGACTGGCGTGTCCGCGCCTCCTCGATGACTCGCCGAAGAGCTAGGATCTGCGTCACTGTGCCGCGATGGGGCCGAAACCCGTTCTGCTCCGGTCGCAGGTAGGGATCGAGCACGGGCTGCAACCGCGATAACAGTATCCGGTTAAACAGCTTCGCAGCGCAGGACTGAAGGCAGATGCCTCGATGCTCCTCAAGCTTGGTGGTGCCGGGCTTCTTCGGAATTGCGACGATGTGGGCTGTAGTCCATTCGTTGGGCGCACCCTCACCGGAAAGCACGCGGTTCATCACTCTGGCGACCTCAGCGGCCACGCAGTTGATGCGCAATGCTTCGATGGGCACCTCGTCCGGACCCAGCGCTTTGCCGCCCGGCGACTTCCGAGCGAACCTCACAACGTCGTCTGGGCTCATTGGTGCAACGCTGAAACTCTCCTCCGTCGGCAACGGCGTCTCCGGCGGCAGCGTCAGACTGTCGGGCAGCGGGGGTGGCGGCGCGTTCACGATGGCGGCGAAGAACTCGCGCAGCTCATTTCTGCGCTCATCCGCAGTGTCGCCTGCCAGGTTGAGCTGTAAGCGCCGCTTTCGCCCCGTCAGAGTGTTGATGGCGGACCAGGCCACGCGCCCTCTGGCGTCGGGACCGGCGGCAGAGACAGCCTGAATAACGTCGTCAACAGCGGCCTGTTGCCGCTGCAGGTAGACAGACGCCAAGGCCTCCTCCGCCTCGCGAGTTGGTCGCCCACTCAGACGAAGCCTCTCCAGGTCTTCCCTCGCTGCGTTGATCGCGGGGTCGTCATGCCAGACCGGCTGCCCGCGTTGGGCCGGTCGCATCAGCGGGACCGCTTGCTCCGCGGCGGCTCGAACTGCAGCGCCGACATCCGCGTACTCGGCACCTCCACGCTTGTCGCCTAGCGCAGCCACGAAGGCGCCGGCAAAGCGACGACGCGTCTCGGCGTCCCTGAGCGCGCGGTAGTAGCGCCGCGGCGGCCGCTTCGGCGGGCGGTACAGCGGGTCTCGAACGGACAGGTCGCAGACGAGGAGCCGATGATCGGACCGCAGAGCCAGCGGCGTAATGGTGCGGCAGTTGATGGCGCGTCGCCGCTCCCGGTAGCGCAACAGCACGTGGTCGAGCTGTGCCAGCCTCCGAGTAGCGTTTCGTCCGCGCGCGTTCCGCCGCCTCCGCTTGCAGCCCTCGAAAGTCGCGAGCTGAGCCGGCGGCTTGCGGAACCTGGTGTTGACCGACACCATGTCCTGTCTCTCCAGGAAGTCCTCCAGCGCTCCGGTGTTGCCGTTCTCACGCGGTGTCACGAACAGTGACCGCTCGGACCTACGCGGAACTGCGTTCAGGTCTCCGAGGATGACCACTGTGTCACGTTGCGTCATCTCCTCCACCTGCTCCGAGAGCTGCTCGAAGAAGGCCTGAGCCTCATCGGGATGGGTGGCAGGGGGCGCGCACGCGCAGAACAGGTGAGCGTTCCGGCCGCGAAGCCGGACGTCGATCCGAAGCAGCCGACCAGACAAGGAGACACAGCGACAGCTCTGCTGCAGCCTCGGTGCGATCAGCGCTCCAACTCCTCCACGGCCTCGCTCATCCGCTGAGCTGAACCAGAGAGTCCATCCGGCGCCTAGGTCTTCACAGTGAAGCCCAGGGTCGGCCTTGATGGACACCTCCTGCAGCGCGATGACATCACAGCTGAGGTCGAGCGCTAGCTTCGCCAGCAGCCCTTTTCGCCAGTCGGCCTTGAGGGTGCGGCAGTTCAGCGTCCCGACCCGAAGCGTGCCCTGTGGTACGGCTGGGGCTCGATGACAGTGAGCCTCATGGTCCCCGGCGCCACCCGGAGGATCCAGTTGGGCCAAGGCGGCAGCTCGGCGGGCGGCGCCACGTTGCCGACCTCGCCAGTTGCGCTCCCACCGACGTTCGAGCCGCCGGTGCGCGCTCCGCTGCCCGCGCTTGGTTCTGCCGCTTTTGGCCGCCGCAGCAGTTAAGCGCGGCTCCTCCGTTCCAACCATAGGAGGCGCGGCGTTTATTTGCACCTCAGTGCAAATAAATATGGAACTGCAAATAAAAATGGAACTGCAAATAAATATGGAACTGCAAATAAATATGGAACTGCAAATAAATATGGAACTGCAAATAAATATGGAACTGCAAATAAATATGGAACTGCAAATAAATATTGACCTTAAAAGTTTTAAAGAATCACAATTAGTAGCAGTAACAGTAATAGGCATTAATTGTCATTGAAAAAATGAATGGTTTTTTAAGCATTCTAAACTTAGCCGAGAAGTTCGCTGATAAATAATACTTTTGTCGCTGAAATCGAAAACCGTTAATCATTGGCTAGAAAGCTTTTTGCAACTGAATGGAAAATCAGAAAAAAAATTTTAACGCAAACTTTTTTCTTGGCTACGAAATGGATCGCAAGAAATGACTGAATCAAGCGATTTCTATCGCTGCCGCTTTCTCCAGACCAAGCTCCTTGATCACATCCTCTCTAAGCTTGAACTTTTGCACCTTTCCAGTAACCGTCATGGGGTACTCGTCCCGGAACAGAACATAGCGCGGAATCTTGAAGTGAGCGATCTCGCCTTTGCAGTAGTTTTTAAGCTCCTCTTCTGTTAGCTTCTTGCCCGGCCGAAGTCGCACAACAACGCAGAGCTCCTCCCCCATGCGTTCGTCCGGCACTCCGACAATTTGGGCGTCTGCAATGGCTGGATGACCGTGCAGGAAGTTCTCGATCTCCACTGGGTAAATGTTCTCCCCGCCGCGGATAACCATGTCCCGGATGCGGCCCCGGATGTGGCCGTAGCCTTCTGCATCTAGAAAACCGATATCACCAGTACGGTACCAGCGGTCCTCGCCAATAACCTCCGTAGTCTTTTCGGTATCATTAAAATAGCCACGCATCACAGCGTAGCCACGAATGCAAATCTCGCCACGTTGGCCAATCGGCACAGTGCGGCCCTCGGGGTCGGCTATTTTTACCTCCATGTGCGCTGATGGTCGTCCGACTGAGGCCGTTCTCTTCTCGAGACTATCGTCCGGCAAGCCCTGAAAGGTGACTGGGCTATTCTCTGTCGTCCCGTAGGCGATAGTTACGCGGTCCATGTGAAGCTCTGACACAACTCGACGCATCACCTCGACCGGACAGGGTGATCCAGCAATGATACCCGTTCGCAGTGACCGAAGGTTGCGCTTGGACACGTCCGGCTGTGACAGGATGTCAATAAACATCGTTGGTGTACCATATAGTGCCGTGCACTGCTCCGACTCCACTGCGCTCAGGCTCGCTGCCGGATCGAAACTTGGCGACGGATAAACGCAGGTGGCACCGTGCAAAATGATCTGGAGGTTACCCAATCCCATGCCGAAGCAGTGGTAGAAGGGTACCTGGACGCAGATGCGAGCGGCGTGCTTGTGGAACTCGCAACGCATACCAACAAAATACGCGTTGTTGAGAATGTTGTGATGCGTCAGTGCTGCACCCTTCGGACTGCCGGTAGTGCCGGAGGTGAATTGAATATTAATGACGTCATCCATTTGTAGTCGCTCGGCTAGCTGACGAAGCTGTTTTTCAGTATTTGGGTCGGCTCTACCAGCCTGACAGACCTCATCGTAAAGGAATGCGCCGGGCCGTTCCTTCTGCCCCATCATAATCACATGCGTTAGCGACGGCATCGCTCGGCCAGAGAGTGCTCCTAATCGCGAAGTCGGCAGCTCCGGGCACAGGTCGCACAGCATAGAGTAGTAGTCGGACGTCTTGAAACTCGGTGCAGAGACCAGAGCTTTAACACCAACTCTATTGACGCAGTACTCGAGCTCGTGCGGCCTGTAGGCCGGGTTGATGTTCACCAAAATCAAGCCAGCTTTGGCGGCGGCAAACTGAGTGGTGACCCACTCCAGACTGTTGGGTCCCCAGATGCCTAAACGGTCTCCAGGCTTCAGTCCCAGAGACAGGAAGCCTCTCGCTAGCTGGTCAACTTCGGCGCGAAACTCCGCCATGGAACGGCGCAGTGGCTCACTGCCGTCTGGGCCGCCGCCGAAGCGGAACACGAAGGCCTCACGATCGGGATTCTTGGCAGCCGCTGAGTCCAGCACCTGACCGACTGTGCCACCCATCAGGGGGATGTCGGTGGGCCCGCACGCATAGCTCAACCGTTCGGGCGGCGGCGACGGCAGCTGCTGGCAGAACTGGCGGCTGCTCAGCGACAGACAACGATTAAGTTCTTTGGCTACTGCCGTCACTGATAGTAGCAGTCTAGCCCTGACTGTCGATGCCATGCTTGCCACCGTAGCTCCAATTGCTCGCTGCTGCTTGGAAAAGTAGTTAACGCAAGCGCCTGTGAGAGCTGAATTTGCTTGTGTTGGCTACTCTATCAACCTTACTTGTACGCCTTAGCTTTGCAAAATGCACGCTGCTATGTGAAGAAGAGTTTTTGGTGTGGGGGAGCTGTGCGAGGAGTGTACACCGGGTAGAGGGATGGACAGAGAGGGGCAGTGACAATTGGGCTGGTCGTCATGTGACAAGCTCTGTTCATTATCTTGCGCTAAATATTTTTCACTTGGCTTTACAACCCAACGCACTAACTCTGTCGAATTTTAATTTGAATGATTAGAAAAGCTCTGACAACCATAAGATTGTACCCGTCATACCGTACCCTTAATTGTATCGGATGTGTGAGCTTATGAACTGATAAACTACGAGCTAGCGTATACCTAATAGAATGAGTGCACAGCTAGATTGACGTTAAAGTACCCATTAATTCGTATCCATTGTTGCCTGCAGTAGTAAATACTAGCAACGTTGCCCCCCTTGGGGGCGCAAAAATATTAAGAATGTTCAATTGTTTGCAAAACTGATGCTACGTCTTTTCACTGATTACAACGAACATTCAAATGACGAAAAAAATAGTGAAAAATTATTTTACCCACCATGTAGCATTTTCCCCGAGCATGTAACATTCCCCCGAGCAGGTAGCATTTACCGCCAGCATTCAGAATTACCCCTAAGCATGTAGGATTGAAGGACTTCTAGTGTAGAAGTGACTTCTGGTGGCCCTTGTAGGATTCCCCAAGCATTTAGAATTACCCACCATGTAGCATTTACCCTGAGCGTTCAAAATTACCCAACATGTTACATTTCCCCCGAGCATTTAAAATTCAGAATTTCAGCATTCAGAATTTTTCCTGAGCATGCAGCGTTTCCCCGAGCATGCAGCGTTTCCCCGAGCATGCAGCGTTTCCCTCAGAGAATTCAGAATTTTCCCGAGCATGCGGTTTCCCCCGAGCATTCAGAATTTTCCCGAGCATGCAGCGTTTCCCCGAGCATTCAGAATTTTCCTGAGCATGCAGCGTTCCCCCGAGCATTCAGAATTTTCCTGAGCATGCAGCGTTTCCCCGAGCATTCAGAATTTTCCTGAGCATGCAGCGTTCCCCCGAGCATTCAGAATTTTCCTGAGCATGCAGCGTTTCCCCGAGCATTCAATTTTTTTCCCGAGCATGCAGCGTTTCCCCCGAGCATGCAGCGTTTACACCCAGCAATTAAAATTTTTCACTAGCATTTGGCGATTTCCCCAAAAAATTCAGAATTTTCCCGAGCATGCGGTTTCCCCCGAGCATTCAGAATTTTCCCGAGCATGCGGTTTCCCCCGAGCATTCAGAATTTTCCCGAGCATGCAGCGTTTCCCCCGAGCATGCAGCGTTTACACCCAGCAATTAAAATTTTTCACTAGCATTTGGCGATTTCCCCAAAAAATTCAGAATTTTCCTCGAGCATCCAGCCAGTGGCGGCGCAGGGGGGGGGGCGGGGGGGCGGGCTGCCCCCGGGTGACCACCCCTCACCACCCTCAGGGGGTGACCACCCAGCCGGCCATATTGTGGAAGGGGGGTATGCGCGGGAAATTTGCGGCGTACATTTGCTTAAAACAAAGGTTTGGCGTTCACTTTTGAGAAATTGGCGTACAAATCGCGGGAAAAGTTCGCGGGACCTTTTTTTTGCTCCTTCCGCAATATGGCCAGCCGGGGGGATGACCACCCAACCACCGCCCCCCCCCCAGCTGGAGGTCCCGCGCCGCCACTGCATCCAGCGTTCCCCCCAAGCATCCAGAATATTTTCTGATCATGCAGCGTTTCTTTTAAGCCCTCAAAATTTTTCCGGAGCATGCAGCGTTCACTCAAGCATTCAGATTATTTTCTGAGCATGCAGCGTTTCCCCGGAGCATTTAGAATTCTTCCTGAGCACCCATAATTTAGCTTTTTCCCAAGCATTTAAAATAACCCACCATGTAGCATGTCCCCCAAGAATTCAAAATTACCCCCAAGCATGTTTTATTTCCCCAAGAATTCAAAATTACCTACCATGTAGCATGTCCCCCGAGTATTTAGCATTTCCCCCGAATATTCAGAATTACCCCTCTGCACATAGCATATCCCTGGAGCCTTTAAATTACCCACGAGCATGTAAAATTCCCCCAGGCATTTAGAATTACCCACAAGATAAGCCTTTAATCATTACATTATGATGCTAAGACATAAATGAAATAACAATAAGCCTTAGAATCATGATGCATAAGCCTAAAAATGACACAAGCCTAGAATAGTGATGCATAATCTAGTCAACGGAATGACCAATTAGCCTTGAATCATAAGGACTGATATGAGCAAGCCTGAAATTCATGGCAACATTGGCCAATAATTCTAGTGACAAATTAGTATAGAATCTTGATACATTATAAGCCTAAGAGCACAAGCGCTATTAAACGTATAATCCTGATAACATTAAGGTTTTAGTGTATACAACACTTAGGATAATTATTCACCATTTTTTGAAAAGTTTCAACAGCTTTTTGGCCAGTGTGGGATAGAGGGATCAACCATAAATTGAATAGCCAGCCAGCCTGAGGGCCAACTTTAATTATGAATAATTTTAAACTCACACTTGGCCTTGTACAATTTTTCTCTCACCCCCACTAACTTTTAAATCAATATCATTGGGATTGCAAGTAACACATCATACTTTATCTAGGCAAAATATTTTAAGCAGTAAAAATGTACATGATGCCTGAGCATTACTTTTATCTCATTTCGCAACCATTATTAAGCCAGAGTTTGGACAGTAATCTAGTAGCTAGGTGAGAAATTTATATTCTTAACTGGACCACAAAATTCAGCAAATTGGGACACTGCATTCTAGCTTTTTTACGCAACATTTTAAGATCATAATTTTGAAAGTGCAGTGTTTGACCATTTGGTGGCTACGACTTTTCAACAATTGATGCGAGAAAATTTATGATGCAATCTAAATGATGCAATGACGGAGTCAATTTTGACCTTTATTGGCCTTGCGTTTAAAGCATAAGGAAAAGCTTGTTTTGTCGAATATTTAATCCCCTTAGCATTTGAATTGTTTGATGCTGAAATTTTTGTACTGAACCTGGAAAATTTCCAATCTTTTGGTGCAAATTTTATCGAAATTGGTTGAGCCGTTTTTTTAATAATCCATCACACAGACAGACAGACAGACAGACAGACAGACAGACAGACAGACAGACAGACAGACAGAGAGACAGACAGACAGACAGACAGACAGACAGACAGACAGACAGACAGACAGACAGACAGACAGACACATAGACAGACACACAGACAGACAGACAGACAGACAGACAGACAGACACAGAGACAGACACACAGACAGACAGACAGACAGACAGACAGACACATAGACAGACACACAGACAGACAGACAGACAGACAGACAGACAGACAGACACACAGACAAACAGACAGACAGACAGACAGACAGACAGACAGACAGACAGACAGACAGACAGACAGACAGACAGACAGACACACAGACAGACACACAGACAGACACACAGACAGACAGACAGACAGACAGACAGACAGACAGACAGACAGACAGACAGACAGACAGACAGACAGACAGACAGACAGACAGACAGACAGACAGACACACAGACAGACAGACAGACAGACAGACAGACAGACAGACAGACAGACAGACAGACAGAAACAGTTCACATAGTAAATATGAGCATAGTTTCTGACAAATACATGTAGATCAAATGCCTTTGTTATTATTATCTTGCCCACTACTATTCTATCAGCTAATTTTTCGTTTCGTTAGTTATAAAGCAGGAAGAGAAAAACGCAAATTATCCTACCACAAGTAGTAAATGTCGCGCAACGGCACACAGAGCCGGCTGATTTCAGATATTTCGAGCATTTTTATTCCGGAAACCGTATATTTTTCCATTTTTTTTCTCATAAATGGAATTTAAAAAATACTTCCCATAGAAGAGTAGCGAGGCAAAGAATATGCAAGGGTTTCGTGTGCTCAGAGGCCATCTGGTGTTAGATCAGGGTTTTCGCTTGCATAATAAATGAAGGCTCTGACTAAGAATTGAAATGTTTAGAAATTTGAAAATCATTCTTTTAACGAATTATAACAGCTTTTTGGTCACTGATTAAAAAATAATAATAATCTGATTAATTGCAGGATTGGTCGATTTTGAGGGTGCAGGTTTAGTTTGATTATCAGTCATACGAGCGTAGTTTGGGTAATAGTAGTTAAAAAATCTTTCGGTAAGTTTTATTCTCAATGAGGAAAGGAAAACCATATCGCTTCAAGTAGCAAAAATAAGACAGTTTAAAGTCAAAACGAAAAAAAATTCGTTTCAGAAATCATCAAAAGGGTTGGAGACAAAGATTTACATGGGCCCAGCAAAATCTGAGTGGGAATTGGGCTGAGTAAACATTTTATTATGAAGTGTTCACTATACGCTGAAAAATGTATACAATACTAACGACCTAAATATACGATTTTATTAATAAGATAAGCTTTCTTTAGAATTTGTTAAAATAGTATCTTCTTTGTGGGTGTCCTTGCCTAAACAAAGCGACAACAAAGACTAGCAGCTATCGGGGTGTTGGTGCTTTGTTTTCTTAATTACCAAGTAATAAAATTTTATGGATGAAAATAGTGCCGCTAAGGGACCAGTAGACGAGAGTGCGCGAACTTTTGCTCAAAGGGGATTGTCTTCTTCAGTTAAAGTAAAAAAATTGTTCCGGCAGCATTTTATCTGAAAGAAAATTATTTTTTTTCCGTTGAATTTTTAAAATGACGTGCAAATTATATCCAACAGTCAGGGAAAAGTCATGAAGCCACCACTTAAGTAATAATAAAACTTACAGTTTTAGTATCTAACTGTACCAATTACCAAACTAAAACTGACCACCATGTGCATCGTCACACACCAACGAGCCTCAACAGAAGCACTGCACTTTCCAACTTCTAAAATTGCATCCTGACCACCCCTACAAGCTTCAGCGGAAGTCAACTGCGAGTGGCTGCAAGAGTGCGACCATCAAACCTCGACAAACAAGTCAAAGTGACAGTAATACTTTCTAGAGGGACTATGGGATTTAAACAGCCTGCATCCTTGTAATCTCTAGAACGCACTTTTAAGTACAGAATTTCTACTGACTTACCTCAATTACGAGCTTTCGGGTGTCCATTTTCTGAAATTAAATAATAAGAGATAAGAGAATAATATTATTACTTACGTCGTTAGGTTTGCAGATTGCACCCATTAGACGTGACAACAAACTTTCAAGCAGGCAATTATTCCATATTAGCTTCCTAGGTTAGCCATGATGCAGAATCAATTAGGACATCTGGTTTCAGAAGCTGTTTCCAAGCTATATTGATCGAATTTCCAATTAATCTTTCAGCAATCATTTTTTCTTGGTTTGATGATTAGAGCTACAGTTAATTATCAATGTGTCACATGCTCGCACAGTTTTCTTGCAGCAATAACAAGAAATTCTACCGTTATTAAGTAAGTAAATTTCTGATAATTGAAGCAAGTCAGCAGAGTGAGGTGATGAAAAATGCTACAAGGGAGGTAGGGGCGTCACGCACCGCTAGGTTGAAGGGGGATCGAAACCTTCGGCATCGTGCAACTCCTGGACCCGCTTGGCGGCCTGCTCGGCGATGTCATCGATCAGGGCCTTGGCTGCAAATCCGAGGTTTGGAGTTCAGAGGTTCAGTTTCTTCTAGTTCTAGCTGGGATAGTGTGAAAATTAATTAAGCAGCCTATCTTTCAGGCTGAGGAAAATGGAAAGAAGAAAGCTTATTCCTATTATTGAAAATTATGAACACAGCATGCAGCAAATCAGCCAGATCATTTAACTGAAAGCAAATTTTTCTACAAATGGCTAAACGATTCATCAATACGTCACGCAACCTGCGCATTTAATTAAAATTAAATAATACATCGTCGAAGTTATCTGCCTAACAAGATCTGACCAATCGGCAAGCTGGCTAGCAGCTGATTTTTGCTCAGTCAAACACCCACCTCAATTTTCCTGACCCTATCTGCCTCAATCCTTCACAAGAACATGCTTATATCTAAGTCCTTCTGCCAAACTCAGTACATTGCACAGTCCGACAACCACCTCACTCCTCCAACCAATCAGACACGCCATCATTCTATGGGTGCGAATTTGCTTACTAAGGAATTGACCAACCTTACTTTGAAGGTCACGTGGAAAGAATTCTTTAGTGATAATATATAAAAAAGATTTAACTGTGCGTGCCTCTTGGTAAGTAGAAATAGTAGCAGTAATATTCACCACGAGAAAGAAAAGTAGTGACAGGTTAAGTGCTTTACAAAATACATATTCGTGTTCACGATAAAGGCACCGCACGTGAACTAAGTAAAGAAGTATTTTGTGTGAGCAAACCTTTGGCCTCTGCAATGAGTGTTTGTTTAGAGCGACGATTTAAATTATGAAATTAATAGATCTTTAATCAAAAATGCATTTAAAATTCTGTTATTCTGGATTTTAACCATAAAGTAATAATTTTACAAAAATAATGTTTTCACAAAAGCATGTTTTCTTTAAGCGTTATGAGCGAATAATATTTTAAGCCTTTTAAAATGAGCAAAAATAGCTATAAAACTATGATTTTTAGTGCAAAAATTTGTTTTACAGAAGCAAATATCATCAAGTTTTGTAAAGTATGCGTTTGTTAAAAAATAGTCTAGCTGTCATTCAGCTAATAGTTAGGCCCTGCCTTGGTGAATGATGGTGAATAAGTTTCTACTCATTCTACTCTACTCTTAAATTATTATAACATGTTTACATAAATATCTTGGGAAACTGCAATAGTCAGAGCAGCAGCTAATTACCATATGCATCCAGCAAGTCACGGAATGTTTGCGATTTCACTGAAGAAAGTTCTATTAGCAGCTGTCCCTCTGAAGATTTAGCATTAACTTGATTGCTATATTAATGGCCCACTTAAGCACCCGCTTCATTCCTCTTGCGAAGTAAGACACCCACCTCGCATCTCTTGCCCCGTCAGATACCCACCTCTCTTCTCTTTCCCTATCAGATACCAACCTCGCTCCTCTTGCCCAGTCAGACACCCACCTCTCTCCTCCTGCCCTATCAGATACCCACCTCGCTCCTCTCGCCCAGTCAGACACCCACCTCTCTCCTCTTCACCTATCAGATACCCACCTCTCTCCTCTTGCCCAGTCAGACACCCACCTCGCTTCCGCTCTTACCAGTACTTTTGAGTGAACAGTGCATTGCTTCACTGCTAGCATGTGCTTCTAACTAATGTATACGACCCTTTAGGAATTTCTGCTTTATTTCTTACGCATTTCATCGTTTACGCATTTCATGAACTTTATAACGAAAATTTTGCTCACCGTCTTCCTCATACTGCTTCAGATCTTCATCCTCGGTTAGATTTTCTGTAAAGGAATTTAGGCATTACTTTTTAGGGATTATTACAGGCTTAACTAAATGCGGCTCAATGAAAGCGCTATGTATAACGCTGAGCAAGAAAATATTTTTCTAAACAAAAAGCAAAAGCAAAATTGAAGCCTTAATTTTGAAACAAAATTAAAGTTCAACTGAAAATTTCATGCTCAGCCAAATGCTCAAAAATTCCAAAACAAACATTTCCTTTAATGCTACAGTTGTTTTAATTTAGTAACAGTAACAATTAGTTGACAGAAAATTATTCAAAAAAACGGGACATTCATGACACACAATGGATGCCACGGTGTGCAAAAACTATAATTTGCTATCTGTCTAATACGGTCTGTATTTGTCTGCAAGCGCACTTTTACACAATGTCTATTGTTATGTGTACGAGCGTACGTGTAGACTACATTTTTAGCGCGTGCACACGATGTTTTTACTGCGGCTCAGTAGTACTTCACGCCAACGCAAAAAAATTTTAGAACGGAAATGATATTTTTTGCAGCCGGGTCAAGAGAATTTTTGTTCTACAAAACGTATTTGCTGACAGTACGTAACTATGGTAGCAAGGCAAGTCTGATCATGCAGCTAATGGGAAAGTTCAGGGAGTGGGAATCTACACTTAACAGCTAGTTCTATATGCTTTTTCTGTTTGATTTGTGGGATTCACGTTCCCTTAGTGACATCACCTGCGGACAGTTCGTCTTGCAATTCGAGCACAGCTGCTGACACAGCCTCTGCCACAAGCTTGGAGGTGGCCTGAGAGATTTCTGCGAACAAAAATTAGCAAATAAAAAATTGGTTTCATGCGCTGCTGTGACGCGGCTAAAGCATGCTCCGCTGGTGAGCGATGCTTTGCAATAGTTGAAATATGTCGGTGAATTTTCATGCCAGAAAAAATATTGTTTAATTTTTTTCTAATGTATGGAAACGTCAGTGCTTATATTGACTTTTTTTACTGTTTAAATGGATTGCCATCCTTGCTGCAATGGATGGTGAAAGGTTTTTAAATAAATACAAATATATTATCACACATCAAATGCGAAGCTCTCTGTTTACTAATATTGAAATGGCAAAATAAACACATACAGTTTTGCTTGTAATTCATTAGAACAGTAAAAAAATTTTCAACTGGTGCAAATAGTTCCGACTAAGCTAGTCATAGTTTTATTTTACGAGCGTTTGCTACTAAAAGCAGAGAATATTCCCATCCATTTGTTCATTATCTGCATTAAATAATTAGTTAGTTCGTAACCAGGTACTTGCTTTCTAACAATTAGCTATTTTACTGGCTGGTTTTCTACAGTTACTACTAATGCTCAGTAGCATAAAAATGCGTACAACATAAAATTAATTTGGATTTAGTGTCACTACGGGCTGAGAAGTCAGCGACAGAATTCAATTAGCTATCCAAGTTTTTCCTGGTGCCCTGAATGGTCAAATTTTCTCAACTGATTAACTAAATTACCCAGCTCTTTTTCTTCCGTATCAGCGAACTCTGTAACAAAAGAGCAGGTTTAGACAAACTACTTTGCGGTCTGGGTTGAGGTGCAATCAACTAATAGATACAATCTGGTGATTCCATGTCTTCATAGCAACAGAGAGCATCGCAATCCAAATACTCACCGTCCAGACGTAGCAGCCGCTCTGTCTTGCCATCGCTCTTGCCAGGATCTAGCCAGGCGCCGCAGGCGAATACGGCCTGCTGCCCTGTTGGCATGGTGACCATCAAACCGTCGCAGTGCCAGCCAGCCCCGGCCTTTGACACTTCGGCAGACACCAGGCACTGTTTGAGCTGGCCAAGGTCCACGGCTGAGATGCTGAACTGGTTGACCTAAATCGGACAAAGAGATGACTTTTTCAAGCTAAAAATAGAAAATTTGCAAGAATGTACATCAATGGCCATAAATTGGATTCTCCCTCTTCAGATCGCCAAAGTGCGCTAAAAATAGACGCACACAAAGATTGTACATGCGTGGATAGATATTGGATTCTCGCTCAGAATGCAATCTAAAAATAGCCCCATATCTAGGCAGTGTACATTTACACAATAAATGGGATTCTCCATTCATATTAACTGATTGCAAATAGAATATTATAATGAGCGGGCATTGATAAAATCTCCATTCTCTTGTCTTAACAGAGAAATAACGAAAAAAATTTCACGAGATTTGTAACAGTATCCACTTTTGATACCAGAAGTACTCTTATACGAGCATTTGCAATAGAATAACAATCACTCAAGCTCACATCTCCCGCCGCCATCGGGCCGAGCTCGTAGCAGGGCCGCCTTCCAGTGTCGCCTCGCTCGCCAATCAGGCACACGGACACGCCGCCCTGGAATGCCTGCTCCTGCTCCGAGCCAGTGGCCAGCTGAATCGTATATTGCAACACCTCCAGCCCGGAGTCCGGCGTCGGGAACTCAGCGGCCAGTTCAAGGCCTTCGCCTAGTCCAAGACGGCACCGGGCGATCTTGAAGTCGATTTCAGTCTCTGGGCGGCTCAACAAAAGTTGATTGATAGACCAGACTGGCGGCTCAGTTGGTTCCGGCCACGGTTTCAGCTCCAGCCGCAGTTTGTACACCGGTTCGGCGTCCTTCAGCTCGATCTTGAACTCGTCCTGCGTGGCTGCGGCGAAGGCGGCCCCACCGGCCGAGCCTAGCGAGATTGGCCCGACCGACTTCTGCTCGCCGTAGACTGTCAGGCTGACATCGGCGCAGACGCAGGCCTCCTCCGTGTCGATGCGCAGCAGCCAATCGTGCGGCTCCTTCAGGCTGGCCCGGCTGGTGGCCGGCGGCTCGGATGGCTGCTGCTCCTTTGGCTGCTGAGCCTCTGGCTGGGGCTTTGCTTGTTTCGGCTGCGCTGGAGGCTTCGGCGGCGGCTGCTTCTGCGGCTGCGGCTTCGGCTGCGGCGGCGCTGGCCGGGACTTCGGCTTGCCAACTAGTTTGATGAACAATAGAGTAGGTGAGGTTGTTGATTGAAGAGAACAATAGGGCATTGCCTAGTAATTGAATAGGAGTGTAGCGTAGCGGAAGTAGGGACTTCTGGGCTTGCTAAACATACGCTCCGCTGTAGCTGGTGCTATTATCATTGGGATAAGGGAACAATAGAAGGTGGAATGAATGCCATGCGCGATACTGGCGCATTTTTTCCTAGTTTTATTCCTAGTTTCGCTATGTTTCAGAGCGCCGCGATTCCCGGGTCATCGGGCTCCACTTCCCACTGCCTACGCACTGGGATAGCTACTAGGTGAGGTTTTAGTGGGGAAATATTGCTGACACAAATAAATTTATAGCAGTCTCTGCTTGTTCTAGAATATCTCGGATCAATCTAATGGAGTGTGCAAATTATGTTGGACGCAAAACCAGGGAACCGCGAACTCACAAGTTGCGATTACTGCGTTAACGTTTTTCGCTTTATTGGTTAAAATTCCCCTTTGTGCTTCCCTCATTGAGGTGAATGAATTTACGGCCTCCCCAATCACTAAGTGAGTCTCCAGCTTCCTCAGTCACTGAGTGAGTCTCCAGCTTCCTCAGTCACTGAGTGAGTCTCCAGCTTCCTCAGTCACTGAGTGAGTCTCCAGCTACCTCAGTCACTGAGTGAGTCTCCAGCTTCCTTAGTCACTGAATTAAACCGCCGCTCCTGCACACCCTGCATTAAGCTTCCAATTGTCGACTCACTACTCAGTCATCTACGCATATAACGATTGTGCATGTAAAGGTACGAGAAGCGCTTACAAGTGACCACCTCGATGAAGAATCTGGCAGGTTTGACTGTCTCCCCACCGTCAGCAACGGCGGCCCTGCCCTCAGGCGTCAGGCCGACAAAGCTGGCAGGGTAGCGGACACTCTCGAGCGTGGCTGTACCCTCGGCTTTCTGTCTGGACACCCGGAAGTAGCAGGTCGCATCGCCTGTTCCCTGAATAATACGAATTTCGAATTACCAATCATAAATGTATCCCTAAAATCTGCAGCTAAATAAACCAAATAGAATCTTTGGTACTTTAGTTGGCATGTCAGCAGCATCACAATTGAGGTCAGCAGCATCACAATTGAGGTCAGCAGCATCACAATTGAGGTCAGCAGCATCACAATTGAGGTCAGCAGCATCACAATTGAGGTCAGCAGCATCACAATTGAGGTCAGCAGCATCACAATTGAGGTCAGCAGCATCACAAGTGAGGTCAGCAGCATCACAATTGAGGTCAGCAGCATCACAATTGAGGTCAGCAGCATCACAATTGAGGTCAGCAGCATCGCAATTGAGGTCAGCAGCATCACAATTGAGGTCAGCAGCATCACAAGTGAGGTCAGCAACATCACAATTGAGGTAAGAAGCATCACAATTGAGGTCAGCAGCATCACAATTGAGGTCAGCAGCATCACAATTGAGGTCAGCAGCATCACAATTGAGGTCAGCAGCATCACAATTGAGGTCAGCAGCATCACAATTGAGGTCAGCAGCATCACAATTGAGGTCAGCAGCATCACAATTGAGGTCAGCAGCATCACAATTGAGGTCAGCAGCATCACAATTGAGGTCAGCAGCATCACAATTGAGGTCAGCAGCATCACAATTGAGGTCAGCAGCATCACAATTGAGGTCAGCAGCATCACAATTGAGGTCAGCAGCATCACAATTGAGGTCAGCAGCATCACAATTGAGGTCAGCAGCATCACAATTGAGGTCAGCAGCAGCACAATTGAGGTCAGCAGCATCACAATTGAGGTCAGCAGCATCACAATTGAGGTCAGCAGCATCACAATTGAGGTCAGCAGCATCACAATTGAGGTCAGCAGCATCACAATTGAGGTCAGCAGCATCACAATTGAGGTCAGCAGCATCACAATTGAGGTCAGCAACATCGCAATTGAGGTAAGAAGCATCACAATTGAGGTCAGCAGCAGCACAATTGAGGTCAGCAGCATTACAATTGAGGTCAGCAGCAGCACAATTGAGGTCAGCAGCATCACAATTGAGGTCAGCAGCAGCACAATTGAGGTCAGCAGCATTACAATTGAGGTCAGCAGCAGCACAATTGAGGTCAGCAGCATCACAGTTGAGGTCAGCAGCATCACAAGTGAGGTCAGCAGCATCACCAGAATCGAGGACAGCAGCACCAGAATCAAAGTCTACATCTGGAGAATGGACTCCACCCCAAAAATATATTTAATGCGTTTTGCAAGTCTTGATTCTTTGCTCACCCTGCAATCGATGGCTCCGTCCTTCAGCCGCAGAAACTGCTCCGGGAACATCGCCGACTCGAAAAGTCGGACGCTGCCACCGGGGTCTTCTCCATCAGGGCGTTCGCTGTCATCGTCGTCATCTTCGCCGGGCGGCCGCCACACCCGGAACTGAGCCATGGGCCCGCGGCTGCCAGCCCCGTGGACGCTGTTGTCGTGGTCAAGCGACAGGGCCTGGGCAACCGAGCAGGCGAGCATCACCGTGCCTCCCTCGCGCAGGGCTCCCCGACAGTGCGGCGCCAACAGGCGCGCCGGCCCGTCCGACGGGGCGCCCTTCCATTGGCGCGGATCAACCGGACGTCCGTCGACGGAGAAGCCGACAAACAGCAGCGGAGCGCGGGCCGATTCCAGCGAGATGGCGCCAAGTGACGACTGGTGGGCCCGGACCCGGAGCTCCGTGTGAGGGCCCAGCTTTGCCTGCAGGATTCCATGGAGGCGTTAGCTCGTAGAGAGGGCTGCGTCGATCTAGCGCTCTACCGACTCTAGCGCCTCTCTGGCTACTCTAGCGCCGCTCTGGCTACTCTAGTGCCGATCTGGCTATTCTAGCCCCTGTATAAGTGAAGACACTACGAGTATTCTCTACTAAAGTTATCTTCCAAATATAGAAACTGCATTAGTATGTCATTGACGCCACAGTTAAGCCGCATTACAAATAATAAATCCCTCCTGAAAGCTGCTTCTTAATCCTCCAGGGAAGGGGGGCTAGCGGATTAGTTGAATGCATGCTCAGATTTTAATCTTGGGCTCGGGGATTACAGCCCGATAGGTATGTGAAACTGTAAGCGATGGCATTTCAGTTGCGTTCTGACTGTCATAAATAATCAGCTTTAGTCTATAGGTAGCGAATCGTTTCTGCAGCCGTCAACTCATAATAATCATTTTGAGTCTTCTTCTCTTCCCTAGCCAAAGAAATCGCATGCCTGCTTCCGTCCGTGTTGGTCACCCGGGATGGGTTGCGGCAGTCCAGAGGAAACGGGCAAGAAAGAGACGAAAGACGGGCACAGAGAGAGGTATAGTGATGTAGCTCTGACAGCGCTCGAGTTCCGTCTCTCGTCACGCTCATCCTTTCAATCCTCGGTTGTGCCAGACGGGGATTCGAAAAGAGCAGGCCTCAAGGCTGCAAGCACAAGCTTTTGAGTACACTCGAGCTCAAGCAAGCCTACTAGACTGTCTGAACGGCATTTCTAATTGCTTCTTGAGCAGGTGCTTCTGTACTTGATCGCTTGCGACGTAAACAGATTATGGTTGGGTTAGCAACTCACGGGTTCAAATAGGGAGCAAAATTCTCACCCGCTGAAGTGACACGGTTGAAAGTCAAATTCAATAGTACTTTAAATGGCAAGGGGATTTCATCAGGTAGGAGGCACCATCAGAGAAGTGCGCGTTAGTCTCCGCGGTTACTTCTCAACACAACTCTTCACTGGATAAAAACACACATCAGATTCTTATGGAGGAAGCAATTGTTCAAGTTCAAGCAATTGGACCCGAAAAAAAACTATAGAAACGAAATTATTAAACTATAATATTATAATTTGGAAACGACAGAAAAAAGCTAAGCTTAGTTAAAGTAAGATTTAAACTAACAACCGAGGTGTCGGATTTCCAATTAGCGAGGCGGAGTTTCATTTAAGCAGTAGGGAGACCAAGTGCACTGCTTAGTTAATGAGATCTGTCTCTGTCTCTCCCGTGTCAGTGCCTCTTTGTTCCCACACGGATACTGCCTGCCTCAAAGTAGATCTTCATCGCATGCAAAGAAATTAGCCTCACTAATCAGTTATTTAATTTGGCGCTGAAAAGTGCGCGTGACAATTTAGCGAGGTGATCAGAGAGACTCCCACTGTCATCCAATTAGCTCACCTGACCAATAATTTGTCCGCCATCGATGGCCAGGTAGCTGCCCAAGCCCGAGCCGGTATCAGCTCGAAGTGTTCGAATCGAATCTTTCTTACCCCCGACGGTGAAAAAAGCTGCGGGTGGCGTTGGTAGTAGGTTTTAGCTACTAACAGGTCTTTGTGGGGTTACAAGTGACTCGGTAATGTCTCATAGTCTCACAGGTGGGATCTTTGTCCCCGGCTGACGCGTCCACAGTGTTGTCGGAGTTGATGCGAATCGGCTGGCCTGTCAGCCGGCTGTAAAGCTGGATAACTGTGTCCGGCTGGAATATCCAGGCCACGGATTGCCAGGCCAGCTTCTCCAGCGGGTCCAGCGGGAGCTCAGCCTGCTGCTGCTGCTGCTGCTGCTGCTGCTGCTGCTGCTGCTGCTGCTGCTGCTGATCCTGCGGCCGCAGCTCTCGAGTTGTCTTCCCGTCGTCCTCGGCTTCGTCAAGCCACCTGAGGAAATTAGTTGGTCGAAGCGAGGACGGACAATTATAAAATGTACTTTTATTGGTGGTTCGGCCGGTCTCGCTCACCTGTGACACAGAAATACCACTGGCGCATCCGGTTTCGAGGCGGCCGTCACCTGGACGCTGTCCAAGAACCAACCGTAGCCGGCGCCTTTGCCGTCGTGTCCGATGACCAGCTTCTTGATTCGGCCGAGGTAAACGGCGTCCAACTCGAAGGTGTCCGTCTGAAAGATTGTGTGGGCGTTAAGCCATTGATTGCTGAGCTGCCGTCACGAGGGGAATAAAAAAGAGCACTTCAGCTGCTTATTACAGAAGACCAGAAATTTGTTTAGCGAAAGTTTCTCCCAGGAAACATTTCGTTGTAGCTCGTAGCTGACGTGAAAATATCAGAATAATGCGCCAGATTTTTTTGTTTTTTAATCCCGAATGGAGAGATTAGTGTAGGCTTTTTGTCTCAGCTTTTGCAGCTGTCGCCAAGAATTCAAACCAAGAATTTTTATCTAGTTAAAACTGGCGACTTTAACAGAGGGAATAGCAAAAATAATTTTTTTGTTTTCGTTCCTTGTCCAACCGAGTAAAGCATTGCTACGAAGTGAGAAATCAGAAGCCATCGATCGGATGTCGCGTCAATTGTCGCAGGCGACGCTGCTTGCACCGCTGCTGCTGCTGCTGCTGCTGCTGCTGCTGCTGATTGACAATCAGCCAGCAACCGCCTGCTCGGCAGCCTCGGTGCGCGAGATTCAAACCAAAGTTGTTAACGGCAAACTGGCCGCCATTCGCTGCTCCGACATCAAAGGCATCCTCCGGGGCGGGTCGCTGATGGACCCGGCCACTTACATCGAGTGCCTGCCGAACAGCACCGAGAACGGGTGCACGGGCGGCGCCAAATGCACCGGCTATCGATGCGCCTGCCCTGACGGCCTTGTGTACATCGGCGCCCTCGGCTGCACAGACGTGGACGAATGCGCGCTGAAGATTGGCGGTCCTGCCTGCATCGGGCCGCAGGATCGGGTCAAGTGCGTCAACCTGCAGGGCGGCTTCGCTTGCAACTGCACCATGTCTGGCCAGCAGTACCATCCGGATTGGGGCTGCGCCGACTCACCCGACTGCGTCTTCCCCTTTGTCTACAAAGGCAAGGAGTACACGCACTGCACCTCTGTCGACCGAGGCTACCTGTGGTGCGGACTGACTGGCAATGTTGACAGGGACAACCGTTGGGTGGCCTGTCCGCTGCAGTACGGCACGGCGCACTGCGTGTTTCCCACACGCTACGAGGGCGAGCTTCGGTCCGGCTGCTTTGTGGACAAGCCAACTGGCAGGCGGCTGTGCTCGCTGACCAGCAACTTTGATGCCGACAGGGAGGTCGAGCTCTGCATGCAAGTTGCTTAGAATTTTTTGCTGCCAAAGAGACTATCTGACTTCCTCTACGATAGAATTTCGTGTCATTTGCTAAAATTGGTCTTCGGGAAACTTATATTTTTTTGTTTATCAATTAATTCCTCGTTGCGTCATTCTGGACCATCAGAAAATTCGTCAGTAACTATCGGAAAATTTTGAAGCAAATTTCAGACTGAAAATTTCACATTCAGCATGATTGATGATCATAATAATGAACTATTTTGATTGATATATTTATTCTTGATAGCTTTTGACTCGAAAAAATGTCTCTCGAACAGCGGTGTTGTTTTTGCGCATGATTCAACAAATTCTGCTTTCACAGGTGACTTTTATTTCGTAAATAAAAATCTTTAATTGTCTTTAAAAACATATTTAAGCGTGTCATGCCCAATCGACTTACCTGGCCCATCTGGAAGAGCTGTTGAGCTCCTGACGTCGGTTTCGACAACCGCCGCGGTCCCGTGTCGCCGTAGTCGCCGAATATAACGACGCTGACTGCCGCCTCGGTGCTGGCGTTGTAGCAGCTCCCGGTGCAAACCTCGACAATGTACTTTTCCACTGCGGGTTTTTTTAAGAACAGAGACCACGTGAGGCACATTGTACCCATGTTTAGTGCGTACCCCTTGCCGCTGCACTAAACATGTCAGCGATTTGTTATTTGTCTTGCTCATATTACCATCTAAGGAGATTTTCTACGGGACTAAAAAACGCATCTTTCCAGTTGGCAATCGGCGGTGTCCCATTTCTAGCCGAGTCAAAAGAAACTCAGTTAAAGCGAGGCAAAACATTAATGAAAAAGTGTGGCTTTGTGTGTGCGTCAGAGCAGAAGTCAGGCAGGTGGCCTGCGCTACCTTTTACCCCTAATTGCCCCGCTGCGCGCCTCTCTCTGTAATTTGTAATTTGCTTTTGCTTCTTTTTTTTAAGCTGACTACAGCAGAAGCTCTCTTCTGCCGTGGGCTGAACACAGAGGAGTCTCAGTGGCATGGGATTAATGCAAAGCTTGATTAGAGGTAAGAAAACTCCGGTAGGGCAAGAGATGCCAAATCCCTGCTGAATGAATTCGATTCGGGAACACGAAAGAATTAGAAATGCATCGATCAGCGCATTCGATTTTTTCCCAGCCTCTGCATTCTCACCAACTGTTGTTGAAAATCTGCTTATCAAAATAATAATTCCTTTCGAATAAGGAATTTCTCATCCATGCTAGTCGAACATATACTATTATTTGTTGCTATGCAGTTCATTACTTTTTCTCACATTTGCTTCAATATTTTAACGAGTGCTTTCAAGACTGAGCCGACGGAGACTCTAGATCCTGGTTTAGAAATACTGGGGGCTGCAGCTCGAACTAACTAATTAAAGTTAATCCCCGCTAGCACGCAAGATTTAACGACGGAGAGCAACAAGAATTTTGAATCCCATTCTACTCATACGAGCCTGCAGCTTATCCATAGCAATTAGAAATAAGAGCTTATATCTGACGATTGAACTAATTAGTTTTCGTTGAATTGAATAGTGCGCAGAGCAGATTAGATAATAGATTATCTACAATGCATAGCAACTCGCTATATTAGGACTCAGATTGGGATGCTAATTAAACACTGGCTCTAGACTCTGCAATCTCGTAGTTATTATCGAATTGGCTTTGATTAAGAGTCGGGCAGCAGCGGATTGACTGATTTGGGAGCTCATTAATTAGCGGCCATGCGCTCTCTGTATGTTTTCGCGGCTGAGGTGAACAGCCCATGCTTTCCATCTGGCACTGCCGCGCTGTACCAGTCACACCTGACAAGCAGGGGAGGCAGAGGCGACAGAGAGAACCCTGAACAAACAATACGAATCACAGAGCCAAGCCTGACCCCCCTGGACCAGTCTGTCGCATTGCCTGCTCTCGGCCCATCCGAAGGGCCTCTTGTAGTCTCTCTACTCAAGCAATGTCGAATATATAGGCATGCAAGATGTTTCCTAGGCAACTGAGTTTTAGAGAGGGGCAACGCACGCGACGACAGAGATTGATGGCCGAGCGCATTGTCGCCTCAGTGAGTGAAGTGCTGGCGTTAGTGAGTTCTCGACACAAGTAGAAACATGATTTGCAAGCGACTGAACTGAAACATATACAGGATCACTTGACGGGATCTGGGTATCCACTGATTTCGGATATTCAAACAGAAAGAGAATTATATGACCGTGAACTACGTTTTCTGTAATTCGCTAATTGTAATGGAAAAATCACTACAGTTCCGCAGCCCCTTCGCCATGCATCATGAAAGCCATAGACATCCGTGACGGGCACTCACTGGGCAGAGGCTTGGCACCCTCTCGCACAGCTGGAAGCTCCTTGCTTGGCTCGCAGTCGGGCCGACTGTCCGACAGACAGCAGTTGAAGTCGAAGGTCAACTGCTCACTGGTGTGAGCGTCTGTCATAACTAGCTGGCCAACGCACCAGTCCGGGTTTGGGCCTGAGCAGTCCAGACTCAGTCGGACCTTCATCACCTCACCGATGGGCCCCGTGTTAATCTAAAATCAGGCAACACAAGCAAGCAGTTAGATACGCATCATCTTCTGCTTAGAAGCATCAAAGGAAGATTTAATTTCCCTTGCTCGTTAAGATCGGCTTGAACTAAGGGCTGATGTCTAATGTCGGAAATGAAAACAGAAGACGCAGATACGAGTGAAGAGAGGTAGAAAAGAAGAAGAAAAATACACAAAAGCTCTGCTAAGTCAGAGATTTGCACGGACAATTTCTTAGCTGTTTACATGTAAACGGTTTGAAACTGCTGTTGACATTTCTGACAGTCCACTAACTAAATTTCGGAGAGAAATTACCTCGAACTCGTCTTCTTGACCAGGTCGGAATGGGTCAACAATGCAATCAGTTTGAATTGGCATGCTGAGTGCGATAGGCTCTGAGCTGCCCTGACGGCCGTACACAGTGATGAAGACTCGACTACTGGTGCCTTGCTCATCCGTTCCAGACTGGGTGCTCACTCGGATTCTCCATTGACCCTCTGTAGATAAGAATTAATAAAACAATAGCAAATAAAACTTTGTCTCAGATACTTCTATAGCCCACTTACAAGCCGCTACTTTTAACGTTACTTGTACAGTACTTGTACAGTTAGAATAACAATTTTGAGCTCACTCGACTTCGACGCATTCGATCTACTATTGTTTGCATGATTATTGTTGTTGACACGCCTGGCAGCCGGCGCTGGATGCGACTTGGCGGCTCCGGCTTTGGCGCCGTCACCAGCCGGACTGTCGTTCCAGGCGTTCATCATTGGTTTGAATTTCTCCGCACCAGCGACCACCAGGTGGTCGGGACCGTTGTAGATGGCCGATAGGGACTCAACCTGGTCGGGGAAATGCCAACGTATTCAATAATTCGCGAGCTGGGTTTCCAAGCATAAAGTAGGTCAAGGGCTGAACTTACTGGCTCTCCGTCGACTGTGTAGAGCCGGCGCACCTGCATCTGGAACATGGCCGACAGGTCGTCCAGCACCTGTTCATAGTCGCGCACGTTGCGCTTATTCAGCAATACGATGTGCTTCTTGAATGGCTCGCCATTCTTTCTGGCGTAGATTCGCTTGCAATCGGCCGGACGAAACGTTGGCCCGTAGGGCGCCGGCCCGGCCGCGTCCGGCTCCGAGCCCGGGTAGCTGCGGCTGTCCGGCTGGCTCCGCCTCGGCGCCGGCCTAATCGGATCCGGCGCGGTGCCGTTGCGCGGTTTTCCACCGGCCACGCGCCAGGCTGGCGGCGGCGGCAGCGGCTGCTGGCCGGGCAGCGGTCCGGCACGACGCTGATTAGTGGAGCACACGTAGTGGCCCTGGTTGGCGAAGTCTTCCACGGAGGCGACGCGATTGCGGCCTTTGGGCGTGAAGACGGCGCGGACGCCGTAGCTGAGCTCGGGCATTCGGCCGGTCAGCTCGGTGAGCAGCGTGTCCAGGCCCCGATACCGGTTAGGATGGATGGCCAGCCGAACCGGCTCCTTGTGCTGAACACCGTCGCGGTGGAAGAAAACAGTTTTAGCTGGTCGGGGCCGGTTTTGCTCGTTGCTCGGACCCAAATTGGGCAGCTGGTCCCGCTGCGGCTGCTGCTGCTGCTGCTGCTGCTGCTGCGGGTCCTGCTGAGGATGGTCGCCACCGTTTTGGCCGTTTTTCATCCTGTCGTCTTCCAGATTGATAGTTGACTCTAGTGGCTCGTCGGTATTTGCCTCGGCTGCTTCTGTGTCTAGCACTACTGGCCTATCGTAGGCTTCCGAAGACATCGAGACGGCTGCTCAACTGCTGTCGACGAAAATGGGATAAGTAAAGACAACTGAAGATGCTCAACAGTTAAAATTGTCGGAGAAGATTTAGGGAGCAAGAAATGATACAGTTTTGGAGACTTGCAGACTAGCGAGGAAGAAAGGTAGTGACCAGACAGACACGGGAAGTGTGTGCAAAGAGAGGAGAAGCTCTGGTCTGAGCGCGCAGTTGCTTAAATAAATGATTAGGCAACCGCTTCACAAGGCCCGCTGCACCATCAGTCGCCAATGGCAACCAGCTGGCACGCCCCAGTACAAAAGCTTGGGGTTGGCTCCGCCAGAGGAACCAGGCAGCACAAATCTGATCCCCGAAAAGCGCTGCACAGACAATGGCTGCCTATGTTTCACTCCTTCTCTCGTCGCACTTGGCGGGATCGGGTGCCTCCACTCTATGGCAACGGAGGGGGTGGGTAGCAGGTCTATTGAGTGGCAGCTGACCCAATAAAAGTAATTTGGTACCCCTGATCCTCCTGACTCCCATAGCCAATCGTCAATACGCGTTTGCTAGCAAAACTTGCGCGCCATGAGCCAGCGCGAAATGATCGAGAGACGGACTGAGTTTCAAAGATCAGCGTTGCCTAGGAGACTGGGTAGCTTGGCACTGGGGTTGTCGTTTGACGCGGCGTAGGAAGAAGGGACGAAATGGAAATGGGCGGAATGTGATTGCCGCATGGGGATTTGTTTTGCGGGCCGGCTACAAATTGACTTCTGGTTTAACCAAGGGCGCCAGGCGGTGCGCCGCCAACCTGTTCCGGAGCTCACTCTTTGAAGTGGCCTGCCGAATCCCGCTGCTGAACAAGTTCTATAGTGGCGCCACCCATGGGAGGTGAGGGGAGTTGAGGTTCCCATGGGAGGTCGGTTTGCAGTGCTCGTAGTTTCTTTATTGATGTTTGCATTTTAGATTGTTTTTGTTTTACTTTTGTTGGAAAAATGTGACTGATTATTCATGTCCATAAGAATAAGATTAGAAGTGAAGATTATCACCTTTTGATGAAGCTGTTACTATGCAAGCACATGTGCCTAGATGCATATGCATATAAATATACTATACGAGTTTTAGCCTAGTGGTTAGGGCGTCTGCCTTATGTTCGCAAGGTCGTGGGTTCGAGCCCCAACCCTAAGAGAGAATTCGTGCCCTTTAGACATTGTAACAGCTCACCCAGCTAAGATAGTGTACTAGTTGACCTAGAAATATATATTTTGGGTGTTGCGGCCCCTCCAGCTGTTTTTTTCGGTGAAATTAGGATGCTCAAAATCTGGATGTCAATACACATAAATTAACCTTCAAGAAATACTCTGATCACTGAGCGGTTCCTGAAAACTTTTAAGAGTAAAGTTAAAAAATTCCAACTAAAATCCCCATGAAACCCTTTTGCTCAACTTAACTTCAAGGCGCAGTGGATTAAAATCTAAACTTCTAAAGTTGCTAGCGGTAGTCAAGCAGGAGGTCAGTAGCTGGAATTGGCATCTGAAGGCTAAAAAAGTCTCGATGCGAAAATCGCAACGGCGTAAAAATTCAGAATGCTCTCCTTTTATGTCAGCATGCCATGGCATCCCTATGACACAAAAACCAAGGTCAGGATTTCACCATTGTTCACGGATGCGCTGCCCATCTACCCAACTGGTTGAAAGTCGAGTGTCTAAATTTAATATTCAAAAATACAAAAATTTAATACATTCACATGTAATCTACATACATCATATTGGAAAATTAAAATTTTTGTTTAATTAGAAAGCTCATAAGACGAAGTTGTCATTAAGTTACTGAAGAAATTTTAATTCGTAATTAATAAATTTTCACAATCATAAGTAAATAAAATTTTAGTAAAAAATGCCTTAAGTTTCTCATCATTTTTTTAAATGTCTTTTCAAATGCATTTCATCATGTTAGTCGCAATTTTTTTAATTATTCCTCCAATAAGAATCAATTAGAACATACCATTGGAACTTTCATTTGCAGCATAAAGTTTTTGCGAAAATATGCAAGTTAAGCCAATAAAAATAATTAAAAAAAATTAAGCCAACATTGAAATGTAAATTTTCTTACTAAAATTTTCAAGTCTTTCTATATGATGTATATGTAGATGTCTGTGAAAATAAATTAATTTTTGCTAACTACTAATTTTATTTTTTATTCAAACAGAGTCTGTAAAAACTGTTTTAGAATTGACCTGATTGTTGCTACTAAATAGTTTAGCGCAGAGAATAATAAGAAGATAAGTTTACTTTCTAACATATTCAGCAGATTTTTCTTACCATATTAAACGTTTCTGTTTGAAATATTCTCGAAGTGATTTTTCGTTGCTTTAAGGAATTAACGATGTTAAATAGGCTCAACCGAGAAGCACATGTTAAAAATTAAATTCCCGCTAATTTTATTTTCACAGAGGTTATGACTTTAAACAAAAATTCAAGAGATGCAATAAACAATTTAGAGACTATCAATAAATATGGCTATTGTAATTTATACGAATTTTAAAACACTCTAACACAAAAAATTAAGTACGAAACACGTGTATACATTACGAATGAATGATTAGCACAGTTTACTTTTAATGTAACTAACGCTTTGTAAATCGATGATGCAATGCAAAAAATAACTTTAGGGAATATTCTATGCAGTTTTTCTACTATTTATACTCTTACATAGCAAAAATTTTATTGATTCGAATTCTTAAAAAATGCTGTGTCATTCCAAATTCTGTAGAATTTACTACATTTTACTCAATTTTAATTTAAAGCATAATAAAATATTGAATTTTTTTCTCCAAATATTACACTAAATATTAGCAATAACAGAGAAAATGCAGCGAATTTTACTGTCTTTCGGTGTTTTTTCAAACCTAAACCTCTACCTCAGGTGTATTTAAACTATGTTTATTACACTGGCTATATTTTTTGCCGTGTACTCTCTGGTTCAGCTCAGCGAGGCCGAGTTGGAGCGCTGACAGAACCGAGGCTGCAGCAGAGATGTCGCTGTGTATCCCTGTCTGCTCGTCTACTTTCAGGTTGACGTCCGTTTTCGTGGCTGGAGTGAGGCGCCCTTCGCCTGTTCTTCGCGTAGGCGCCCCCTGCCACCCGTTTCGATGAGATTAGGGTATTATTCTTCGAGCTGCTCTCAGAGATGGAGATGGCTCAATGTGACGCAGTGATCATCCTCGGAGACCTGAACGCAGTTCCGCGTAGGTCCGAGCGTTCGTGTCGCCGCTAGAGAATCGTGTTTCCGTTGCTCTCGTTCTGAAGAGACAGGACATGGTGTAGGTCAACACCAGGTTCCGCAAGCCGCAGGCTAAGCTCGCGACTTTCGAGGCCTTGCCGTTGAGGCGGTGGAAGGCGCGCGGCCGGAACGCTACTCGGAGGCTGGCACAGCTCAATCACGTGCTAGTGCGCGACCCCGCGCCCCATCACCCCGCTTATGCGACCGGCTCTGCGGTCCGATCATCGGCTCCTTGTCTGCGACGTGGCTGTTCGAGATCCGCTGTATCGTCCCTAAAAGCGGCCATCCCTTGCTCAGCTTTGCTGGTAACTTTATCATTGCGCTGGGAGACAAACGTGGAGGTGCCGAGTACGCGTATGACGGCGCTGCAGTCCGAGGAAGCAGTCCGCTGATGCGACTGGCCCAACGCGGGCAGCTAGTCTGGCAAGACGACCCTGCGATCAACAGGGCGAGGGAAGATTTAGAGGGGCTTCGTTTGAGTGGGCGACCAACTCGCGAATGCCGCTGTTGACGTCATTTAGGCTGTATTTGCCGCAGGTCCCGACAACAGGTGGTGCATGGCCTGGTCCGCCATCAACAATCTGACGGGGCGAAAGCGGCGCTTCCAGCTGAACGTGGCAGGCGACAATGCGGATGAGCGCAGCAATGAACGGCGCGAGTTCTAAACAATGAAAAATTATCAACGCGACGGTACTCCCGCTGCCGCCGGAAACGCCATTACCGACGGAGGAGAGTTTCAGCGTTGCACCAATCAGTCAAGACGATTTTATGATGTTCAATCGGAAGTCACCGGCTGGCAAAGCGCTTGATCCGGACGAGGTGCCCAAAGAAGCACTGCGCATCCACTGCGTGGCCACTGAGGTCGCAAGAGTGATGAACCGCGTGTTTTCCCGCGTAGGTGCGCCGAAAGAATGGTCTACATCCCACATCCCCATAGCGACACAGTGACGCAGATCCTTGCTCTTCGGCGAGTCATCGAGGAGGCGTAGACGCAACGTAGACAGGCGTAAACAGACGGACCTGAATCTTTGCTAGATATTACCATGTTTTTATGTTTCCTCCCCTGGGAAGGATGGTAGATTTTCCACGATATCGAGAATCATTGAGAATCACGGCATTGATAAAGTAGAACATAGGAACTTAAAGCAGAATTAAGCAGCAATTTTCATTCATTTCCATGCCTTGTATCCACGGCAAAATGTGATTACATGTAGCTGCGGGGAGTTAGCTAAACTAAAAGTACATCAGGTTAGGCGCGTCACTCGATAGCATACGTGTATTGTGCCTCAGAGTAGACATTGAAATACTTACTCTGCTGAGCTTGAAGCACTTTAGAAAGCTACACCGTTAGATTACGGTTCGTTCGTACCTTTGTAATAGTAACTGCATAGATTTTTTTTATCTTGGGAATGAATTGTGCGGCAACTTTTCTTGCTCACAGAGTTCGAGTTAAGCTCCTTTACTGGAGTTTAATGGAGCTTCTGATCGATATCTGATCTCAATCGATTTTCGAGTCCTGCTCAAAATTGTCAATTCAGGCTTGTACTCGTAGCTTTCACTGTAGCACGCGGTGCTGTTAGTTCAACAAGCCATTCACTATTTACTGACCCCATTTGAGGTTTCCGTCTTTGATCAGATATTCAATTGTGTTCAGCTGTACTGGCATAATCTGAATCTTTAAGTGCGGTAAACAACCGGGACCTTTGAGGGTTGTGGCCTAAAAGCCTTTTATCCACTTTGTATATTTTGTGCTTACAATCCATCAATGTAAAAATACAAAATTTTACTATTTTGTAACTAAAAATAATCCATAAATTACAACGAAATAACGAAAAAATTATGAATAACACTTTCTGCAGTTAAAGCCTTTAATGTTCCCCTTAAAAATTATCGATGCGCATTACAGGCAACGGCACTGCCCGTGCTTGACAATCACTTCTTGATGATGTGATTACACTTGACAAGTTGTGAAAATTGCATGCTGCATTGAAGCTCTATCTGTGCATACTGGAAATATTTTGTTTAAACAAAGGTTTTAAAAAACAAGCGGAAGAAAAGAATAAAAAGCCTTTAATTATGGAACAGTTTCTGACAAGCTACTCGGAACGCTAGACCAGTTCGATGCGGGTCCGTAGCTGACAATGATTAAAGGGATCGAGTCTCAGGGAGCAAGCTGCCTCACTATGAAGATCAAATTCTTCAAATGGGAGATTTTCTCTCCTTCGACTGTGAAAGTAGAGAATGTTTCTGAGCTGGCTGGAAAGACATTGTTTCACAGAAATCGGCAATATTTTAGGCTGGCATTTATTCAAGATTCTATTTTTTAATTAATTACATTTTTCTGTTCACTGGGGGACATCAGAATTGTATAGCAGTAGTAGGCACTTAATCGAATAAGTCATTCTTATTTCCCGTAAGGGTTCACATTGTCATCACACAGGATCATTGACTGTGAAGGGGAAACCCGGGGGAATAGTGGGTGACTCTATGCATCACAACCTCGGAATATCACAACCTCGGAATATCACACCCTCGGAATATCACAACCTCGGAATTTCACACCCTAGGAATATCAAAACCTTGGAATATCACAACCTCGGAATATCACACCCTCGGAATATCACAACCTCGGAATTTCACACCCTAGGAATATCAAAACCTTGGAATATCACAACCTCGGAATATCACACCCTCGGAATATCACACCCTCGGAATTTCACACCCTAGGAATATCAAAACCTCAGAATATCACAACCTCTGAGTATCACAACCTCGGAATATCACACCCTCGGAATTTCACACCCTAGGAATATCAAAACCTCGGAATATCACAACCTCTGAGTATCACAACCTCGGAATATCACAACCTTGGAATATCACACCCTCGGAATATCACAACCTCCGAACATCACACCATCGGTATATCACAACCTCCAAATATGACAAACTCCGAGTATCACAACCTCGGAATATCACACCCTCGGAATATCACAACCTCGGAATATCACTACCTCGGAATATCACAACCTCGGAATATCACTACCTCGGAATATCACAACCTCCGAGTATCACAACCTCCGAATATCACAAAATCCGTACATATACATCAAAAGAATACCATATTTCTTGATTTTTATGAAGCACACTTTTATGTTTTTTTAAGTTTTTTCATACAAACCTTCATGTTATTTGTTGAGACTCCATGCACCTGCTATTTAAAGCACTGCAGTGCCAAAAATTGCAAAATGCCAAAGAGTACTTGCCCAAGAATACGTGTAAAGTGCACCGAGCAGCTGTAAAGTTGATTTGTTTTAAAAAAATAATAATTTCCATAGCCTATTTCAGTGCTCGTACTTTGATTTTTAGTTGATTTTTAGCTGTGATAAGAAAATTTTTCTGTTCACTTCTGACTGCGCCTCGGCCTGCGCGTGGAAAAGCATTAAAAAATTCCACTAGCAAACTCTCCTGGCGACTGTTCAATGCCTAGCTATTATAGTTACACTGTTAACTCTGTCCAATGCAAATGCAGGTCCCGCTCGCTTCGATAAGACTAAATGACAGTGCGAGGCAACCTATATAAACCTGTATTATCTGACAGCGCTTAATAGTTTTGAATTGCCCCCTTGTGGCCCAGCGCAGCGCAAGATTGGGTCAAATTATTTTTTTAAAACGGGCTTTCTGTACTAGACGCAGTGATTTCTATGGATTGTTTACTTATTTTTTTTAATTTTTAGCCTGTCTACAAGATACTTTGTCCTAAATGTACCTTCGTTCAAGATAGTGATTTACGAGTACCTAGCGATAAAAAATGCTGTTTTACAATCTGAGAAGGCAAAACGCTTAATTTCTGACACTTGACAGTTCGGCCTCGTATCAATGGCCGCACTTGATTTGCTTGGTGATAACTTTCATAACATTCTTTGACCTTTAGAATCTTTCAGCATATGCCATGAAGAAGCTTAGAAGAAATATGCTTAAATGTGCCCCAGAAGGACGTCACGGGCACTGCAGTGGAGCCGTGTTGCTCTACCAGTTGAAGACACAAATCGATAGACAGTTTTCTGTGTTTACACTCAAAGGGACGAAAAATGAAGCTCAATGTAGGGCAGAGCTGAAAGTGCATCGACCTATTTTTAGATTAATTGCAGGGACACAGTGACTGACTAGGAGAGGCGCAAAATATGGCCCAATCTTCTTTCCTCAATTCTGGAAGGAAGAGCAGTAGACTGAAAACTCTACCCAAATACGAGGCAATACATCAAACAATCCATCCGGGAAAGGTAGAGGTGAAATACCTCCCAATATCTGAGCAGGAAATTCTCTAGTGATCTGACAATTGTCTTCTGGGTGGGGATAAAAAAGGCAGGAAAAAAATGTTTTTTTTAACCTTAAGTTAACGGAAGCATGAGAAAACAAACTCGTTTACTCGGCTGGTGAATTATTAGTTTTACTTAATTTTATTATTTTTCAAAAACAGAATGTGGCACACTGAGACTTCAAGTAGTGGGTTAACACTCCAAAGTGCTACGATATATGTATAGGAAAAGTGCGAAAATCTGTTGACATTTGGAGTGCAAAATGTGCCAGAGAAACTGTCTCAAATCGAGTAAAGACTCAAATAAAAGCGACAGTGTATCCACAGAGGGGTCAGCCTGAAGTAAAAGTGCAGATCGGTATTGAGACTTCCAAGGAGGGGACAAATTGGAATGATGGAGTGGTACACTTTGCAGGCAAACAGTTCAAGATAAAACAATTTTTGGTGAGCAACAAAGAAAGTTTGTGCGGAACGTTTAGATAGACAGCTTAACTTTTTCTTTAAAGCAACTCTTTCCAATACAAGGGGCACCTAGAGATGCAGCGTTGGCCGGAGAGCATACTGTAATACATCAAATAGGCAATTTAACTGACAGAAAGTAACTTAGGCTCATTAAGTAAAACTAGGTTAGGAAACACGGCAAGAGCAAACAATATAAAGCCAAATTAATTTTCACACACGTGTGAATAATGATTTGAATTAGCACAGTAATTCCGGAACAGCACCCAATATTGGGACGAATATAGCGGTGGGAGAAGTAAAACCGAAGAGCATTTTGCCACCGAAGTTCTGCTTTGAGTACAATGAAAAGCTGAATTGGTCGGAAAGGACGCCTTTGTTTACATGGATGGTATTTTTGCCTAAAATAGGCCAAGCTTAGTTGGTTAAAACAAAAATTAGCAAGCAAGAGCTGATTTAAGCTGCTCACGAGTCACGAAAGTGGCACTTTTTTTACAACTGTACAGCAAAGGCTGGAGCAGACAGGGGGCAAGAGAACGAAGATCATGGGTGAGAAGAGGAAAGGTACGAAAGTACACAGTTAAGGGGATAGAGGGAATGGAGTTGGAATATTTGAGTGGGAAAAGCATAGCGCTGAGTAAGTGCAGCAGGTTCGGAAGCACCAACCTGACCGCTTCGCCTTGCCCTAGTTTACCTTGGACTTTTACTAGAAGAAAAGAGTAAAAATTTTTAACAAGGGAGAAAGATGTATGCAAAAATTGCTACTTTTCGAGCTAAAAACATTCGAAAAAATAGCGGTGAAACAATATAGGAGCAAAGAAGAATGGCAGAAGCTTGCTTACTAGCATAGCTTTGAAGAAGATAAATATTATATATGATTAGAAAAGCATCAGTGCCATAACAGCACAAAAAAACGGTAAATCATTTTTCTATAACAAACAGAGGGTACAGTTAGACAAATCTAAACAGAAACCAACCAAAATCTAGAAAGCTTCAGGCATTGTCTGATTCAAATTAATTCTCAATCCACTTGTTTAGCGTAGCAACAAAAAGGTCCCACGGTGTTAATTAATTTTTTGACACCACTCCATCTAATTTTTTTAATTCCAAGCTGAACAGAAACAAAATCGATTCAGTCCTGAGTGGCACTTCAGAGGGAGACGCGGGGGTGGCTGGCTAAGTCACGTGGCAGCCAGCTCCTGCATGATGGGCGGAGCGGCGGTGATCTGCATGACTTTGGAGCCGTCGCTGTATCGCACATCAAGCCAGCGGATGGGTAGTAGCAGAAGCAGAGCTCGTTTAGACTTGTAGTTGGCCGCTGCCGGCACCGCCTCTTGCATGTTAGCCAGCCCGTCCAGGTACTGCATGTAGTGCCATTGAGTAGCCTTCACTAGAGATCTCTCGGCCTCGCTCAATTCGAGGCCAACGTCATCTTCAAGCAAGTAGAGGCCGAGCAAGATCAGCGCGGCGACTTGACGCTGCTCGCCAAATAGAGCGCGAACTTCGCAATAATAATTTCGCAGCGTTTCATAGATTCGCTCGACGTCAGCCGCGCTGTAAAGTGGCCTACCGTCAACGCAGCGGCGCGTCATTAGTCCCATAAAGGTAACCATGGTCGCCGATTTTGTCTCGAGCACTACCTCCTCCACGCTGCCGCTGGTCCCGGCGCCGTCAGCTTGCTGATTGTCCAGCACAAGGACCCAGGCGTCACGCGAGTAGTCGTAGGACAGGACGCTAGTGAGTTGGATGCCGCCAAACACTTTGAACTGTGGGGAAATAATTAAAAAAAGGGTATTCAAAGCTAGCTCGTAGATTCAGCGGTTGCACTTTTAAAAGATTATTAAAAAATCACGATGAACATCCTGGAGTGGATGTGTCTCACCTTGACAATACGGCCGAGCAGACTCTTTTCCATGTTTTCAAACCCCGGCAATTGTGGAATTAGTCGAATCATCTTTCGCACGGAGCTTTCAAGGGTTGAGAAACCCTCTTCAGAATTGAACAGTTTGGAGGACATGCATGGGGCTCGGCTCTCGTATGGTAGCTGGTAGTTTTTGACACATAGCAGGAGCTGCTGATATACCAAGGATAGTTCGAAGTTGTGCGCAAGTGACTCAATCTCTGTAAGCGAGCCGCGGCTTTCGTCAAGGTCACTGGTGGATGAGTCTTCCATGTTTCTGGCCGCAGCAGCAGCTCCACCTCCTGCTGGAAACTCAACTGGCTGTTGCAACTGCGGTCGGAGGTGAGGTTGCGGCGGCAGCGGCTGCGGCGGCAGTTGGGGTGGTGGAAGCGGAGGCGGCAATGATGGAGGCGGAAGCTGCCTGGATGCTGCGGCGTTGGCTGCGGCCATAGCAGCAGCAGCGGCAGCTGCCGCGGCATTCTGGTCATTAAGCTGATGAGCAGGATGCGGCACAGATGGATGCTGAAACATTCGCAGTGGAGGCATGAGCCGCTCAGCAGGTACGTCCATAGGGCCGCCGCCATTGAGTCTTGGGATTCCGCGCTGCAAAGCGTTCCTTGGGATGCCCATCCCAGTAGCGATGTTTATACCCGAGAGCAGTTCGTCGACGTTGACATCAGCGGGAACGCGGCACCATCGAAAGCGCGGCTTCTTGAACGTGGGTCGGGCGCGAGTCTTCAATTTTTCGTCGGCTGCAGATGGGGTGCGGCGGAGATGGTGCTACTTGATTATTGTATGAGCTGAGTAATGCGACTTAGTGGGATGGTAGCGCCAGTTTGCGCATGTTCCGCCTTGTCTTTTGGGTAGTAGGTGGCCCGATTGAAGTTCATCATATTAAATCGGCTTATCTCGATCAATCCTTACATCTTTCGACTTTTTTTTAAGTTCAAAAGAAACCTATCTGAGACTTCAACAGTTCCTTCTTTAATCCTTTGGCTACAGTAATGCGATGGGCAAACCAACCAAAAAGCGGAAGGATCAACTCTCTCTCTAGAACCAGCTCAGTGAACAAATAAGTTTTTGTCTCAATGATAAGATGTGGCTCACATAGAATAAGGTCTTTTTTCATGCCGACAGCGAAGCACTTGCGCAGCCGACAAGCGGTGCAGGAGCGCCGGTACTCGCGCAGTATGTTGCAGTTGTTCTGGTGCAAGCACTTGATCTGGCTCGGCTGCATTTAGATTGGAAGAGGTGTTTCGGATTTAAATATACATTCTACGAGCGTATGCTTAATTTACACTGTGGACTGTCTCTTCTGTCACGAAAGTTTCTAGAAGCTCAATGCACTACTCGCCAATACACTCTAATAAGCCCATCACTAAAACCATTGCTACATCAAGGATAGATGGATGCTCAATTGAGTTTAGAGACCTGCATTCTGCGTCCCGAGTGTTTTTTTTGCAAATTCAGACTGCACTGTGCGCACCAAGTTTGCTTACATCTCGCTTGGCATTTCGCCGAAAAAAGGTTTTGCACGACTCGCAAGTGGCCACGCCGAAGTTGTTCCCTGATGCTGCTAGCTCACAAACGCAACACTTGATCGCCAACTGCTGTTGCTGCTGTTGTTGTTGCTGCTGCTGCTGTTGCGTTTGTTGTTGCTGCTGCTGTTGAAGCTGCTGTTGCTGCTGCTGTTGTTGTTGTTGCTGTTGCTGCTGCTGCTGTTGCTGAAGCTGGTGCTGTTGAAGGTGGGACTGATGCAGCTGCGGTGGTAGCAAAGGCGGCGGCGGCGGCGGTAGCGGCAGCTGTTGTGGTGGCTGCTGCTGCTGCTGCTGCTGCGACTGAAGCTGATGTTGTTGCTGACGCAAGGTCCAAGCTGGGAGGTCGAAAAATCGACTGCTCTGGGCTGCACTGTCTCCCATGCTGCATTCTGTGGGTATCAAGAAGAAAGGGTAGGGCACTAAGTCTAGCAAATTAGGTAAAAAGTATTTTTTTTCTTGTGACCTAAGCTAAGCTAGTGTTAAAAGTCCTGTGACTGAGTAGAGTAGGATCCGGATATCTTCTAGAACCTGACCAGAACCAGCTACTGAAAATGCTCTCTTTCCCATTAGAGAATTCTTAGAAAATTGAGTAGCTAGCCAAATTTTTGGGCAAAATAAAGCAACTGAAGTGCTGAACTTTCTTAATTTATTAATTTCATGGGTTGTAGAACTGAAAGTGTTAAAAAAATCGAATAGTAAGTAACGGCACTTGCCGAAATAAGCAGAACGCAACGTTTGACAGCATTATGCCCTATTTTGTTACTTTTTAACGGAATAAACAAAAATTAATGCTATTTAGCAAAATTTCTTACCGCGTTAGTTGAATGACAAACTGTTTGAGTGAAATACACGACTTGTGTTTTTATCTATAAGCTTCGGAGAATTGGAATGATTTGGCTAAGTGCTTTGTTGTTTTAACAACCTTTTCTTAGTCTCCTTCTATGCAGCCTTGTTAGCTGGGCTATGTATAGTGAAGAGAGGACACGTTGCTTTGGAAAGTCGGTCGTTTTGGGGTGGGAGCGCTGAGCCCACTTTGCCTGACAATAAAACTGGGGGCTGAGCGGCGGAGTTGGGGAGTGACAGGATGGAGGGGTGGGTTTGGGGGCAGGGGTTGCCTGCAAAGGACACACTGCTTGCTGGGCCTGGGCTCTTTTTACTGGATTTTGACGGTGGACTGTCACTGTCTCTCTTTCTCTCTCTCTTGCCATTTGAACAGTTAGTAGGTAATGGACCATAAAGGCAAGGAAGCCGGGGTTCCTGATAAAACAGAGCCATCTGTTCTACACTCGTCGTGCAAGAGAGCTAGCTTCTCATTGGCTGAGCACTCACTCACTCATGGCATTTCCTGCGGGACTGGCCCACAAAACTGGCCTCGCACTGAGCTAGCGCGCAAATAAGCTTACTCAAATTTCTCCCCCCCCTTCCCTCTAGAGTAAGTACATGACAACCTAGTTGCCGAATGACATTGTGTAGTCCTATTTGACCGTTCTTTCTCTATCTATAGCTTTGCTTCAGTTGCCGCAGTGCACAGGGCACACGTACAATGCGGCCCCATTGGAATGACCCACTCACAACTGAGCCACTGTTAGCCGAATGAGTTCATAGCATGTGAACGCATTCTAAATTTGCTCAAGGAAAATGCTAAGAACTGCACCTGTTAAAAGCGGGCTTTAAGTGGTCCTTAAAGCCTGGGGAAGTATACCTTACGGGAAGGAAAATTCGATTGGAATTTTTGGGAAAAATTTTTCGGGAAATTGGTGCTTCTAGCAGAGCATAACAAAATTGAAGCAAAAAGCATGAATCAACGGTTAGTGCATCCATCTACTATGCTACGCTTGGCCAAATTACTTTCAATTTAACTGCACCCCGCCCGACATAAGTAGCGCATTGAACAGCGTAGTACAATGCTAGTACATTAGACGGGCTCGGAGAAATTAGTCTGCCCCGTCCTTTGCTAAACAATCACACAGGCCTGCCCATCCGGCAAAGCTAAACTTGAGCGAGTGAGCTCACTGTACAATCCTCGGTGCCCACAGCCACAGCTAAGCCAGTAATGTTATCAGCTAGGAGTATTCGGACAGACTAAAAGCATTAGCAGACACCCATGAAATTAGTTCAGTACGAAATGCTAAACCCGGTTTTAACTTCCAATTCACCCTAGCTTAGCTTGTGTCGGTCTGTCAACCCCACCTCTACCACAGGGTCCTCAGTCCTTATCTGTCTATGCAGCATTTAGAAAGCATTAACGTTAGCGCGCATTTGTGGACGGAATATAACGCACTTGCCAGTGTAAAATGCATGAGCCATACACCTCTTCATTCCGCTGCCCTTAGCTTGAGCCGCGAACACTGTCGTGTCTCTCTTGCTCTAGTTTTCCTGGCCTTGTTAATTTTTTTCGTGCGCACGATATAAATTTATAATCGGTCGTACGTAGCTGGATAACAAAGTTCTTCTCTGATTAATTCTGCGTGCCAATGGCACTCAGCGGGCGCCAACCTTCGCAGGCAAGTGGAGGCCAACCCCCCAAACCTGACCCGCAGCCACACACCACACGTAATCCAACCGTCGGGGCGATACTCTCTGCCCGTATTAAGCAAAAAAAATTAGCAATTTAGCAGATAGTAAAGCTCTATGTTGGCTCTGGTGCATCCTGCCCTGGGGGGGGGGTATTTTCTGTCTAGCTAGCCCTATTTCGGCAGTACTTCCTCACTGGGCAAGCCAGTGGGTGCTCCCTTGTCTAACTGCGAACTAGACAGTAGTACGTAAGCCTGCTGCCCCTCCTTTGATGGGTCCCTGTTACCCAATATGTGCAGTCCAAATTGCCAACAGATAGAATTATGTGGAGTTTCAATTTCGTTTTCATTCTATTTTTGTTTTTAATTGTTATTATGTTTTTTTGCCTCAGCTTGATGATAACTCGTATCAAAGCATATTGTGTTCAGTCGTATCTACAACCCCTCTGCAGTAGGTATCTCCGCACAAAAACCAAAAGTGGGCTGTTAGATCAGTAAAAAGCAGCGTCACACTGTGCGCCTCATGGCCTGCACGCGTCGTTGCAGCAGATTGCCGTCGTCGTTGGTAGACAGAGCAGTTGAAGGCACCCAATCAAGCACCAGAATGAGCAGGAACGGCGCCAGCGTATCTCCCTAGAGCATCCCGGAGAATCTCTAGAAGAAGTCCGACAGGCCGTCCGGTGTCGAAACTGAAGCAGCCATGTCGCAGTACATCGCCATGACCGCTGCTGCATGGAACGTTGTGTGCCCGGAGCACCTTGGGGAGCGCGGCCCTAACGATTGACTCAAAAGCCTTTTTTAAATCAACGAAGATAACAATCAGAATTGATTGGTGTGTCCGCGCCTCCTCGATGACTCGTAAAACAGCCAGGATCTGCGTCATTGTGCCGCAATTTGGTCGAAACCCATTCTGCTCAGGTCGATTTAGGGATCTAGGACGGGCTGCTACCGCAATAACAGTATCCGGTGAAAAGCTTCAGAGGCAGATGCCTTGATGCTCCTCAAGCTAGGTGGTGCCGGGCTTCTACAGAGTAGCGACAACATGGCCTGTAGTCCGTTCGTTGGGCAGCCAAAGACAGCTGCTTTGGAAGGGACTTCCCAGCGAGCAAAACAACGTCGTTATAGGCTGACTGCTACAACGCACAGATGTTCGCCAGATAATATCGTAGCTCCAACCCCTGTGAAGCTCGCATTTCCAACCTATCCGTAGTTTGTATATTCAGTCCTCAAGGAGATTTTATTTGCCACTCTGGTAGCTTCAGCACCTGAGCAATTCAAAAATTATAGGCAAACTGAAACCATAGTTAGTAGATCTTCCTCAATCTAGCAGTTGATGCTACGCACCTATATAATCAATAACATTGCTGAAACCAATTTACAAATATAAAAATATAAAGCTGTTCAGCAAAGAATAGTTAGAAAAATATTCATGCAGCTATACGAGCTCGTAGCTTGAGCTTAGGGGGGTCTCGTGCATTTCGGCAGTGCATTTCGGCGTAAAACGTCTGCATTAAAATAAAGATTCCAAATTTATTTCGAAACACAAACTGAAAATGAGCGAATAAGCATTAGCTGCATTTTGAATTGTCAAAAAATGTTCTCAAGAAGCCTGAGAAATCGGAGGTAGAGGGCTCTTTGTGCGTCAGAGTAAGGGGAGCCCACCAGAGCTAGAAGGATTGGACAAGTCAAGACTTACGGCCCATGACTGCTAATTCGTCAATTGTTTCTTTTAAGTATTTAATTAGATCTGCAACATTTATAAAACAAGGATAGCTTTCATTCCTTTAGCTTATTATAAGCTATGCAAAAAGTGTGGGTATATGGGAATAAATGAACTGATAGTTACAGTACGTAGATAGAAAGATGGATAGAAAGATCGATAGATGGATAGATAGAACGATAGATAGATAGATAGATAGATAGATAGATAGATAGATAGATAGATAGATAGATAGATAGATAGATAAATAGATAGATAGATAGATAGATAGATAGATAGATAGTTAGATAGATAGATAGATAGATAGATAGATAGATATAGATAGATAGATAGATAGATAGATAGATAGATAGATAGATAGATAGATAGATAGATAGATAGATAGATAGATAGATAGATAGATAGATAGATAGATAGATAGATAGATAGATAGATAGATAGATAGATAGATAGATAGATAGATAAATAGATAGATAGATAGATAGATAGATAGATAGATAGATAGATAGATAGATAGATAGATAAATAGATAGATAGATAGATAGATAGATAGATAGATAGATTGATTGATTGATAAATAGATCTATACATTTATAAACAAGATATAGATAGCTCTTGATAAGACAGTGCGAGTAGTGCGGAAAGCAAGTGATATGACATGGAGAAAGAACTTTGCTTTGAGGCCAACTTTGAGGGCAATTTTTCGCCTCAAAGCAGAATTGAGATGCTAGTTCTATCCAATTCCCCTCTATGTTCCCATGGCAACGCGTTAAACGTAGCTGCGCGCAGTAGCTGAAGTGGTCCTTTTTGGGCAGCATACGGGCTGCACGCGGTTTCTGTCGTAGCAGACATTGAGAGGCTCACTGGGCTGAACTCAAAGCACTTTAGGAAAAAATGGGTAGTTTTACATGGAGTATCAGCAGCATTTTTATATTTGGGGTAAGTTCCAGTTTAGCCTCTCCTCTAGACTTGCTTGCTAAGCTCATGCTTTGCTTGAAGCAAATTATGGTATCCATTTCAACCCTAATGATCGATATATGATCTCAATCGATTTTCCAGTCCCGTTTAAAATCGCCCATTCAGACTTGCAACCTTCATTGCACTGAACAACATACTGAAGCACGCGGTGCTGTTAGCCATTCACTATTTAGCTCGTACTGACCCCATTTGAAGTTTCCGTCTTTGATCAGAAATTCAATTGAGTAGCAGTTAGCTGTACTGGCAGGATCAAGACCTGATGTGTCTTTAAAATCGTCTGTGTTTTAGACTGTGTATGTTTGTTTGTGTCCGCCTGTTTGCCTGTCTGTCTGTCTGTCTGTCTGTCTGTCTGTCTGTCTGTCTGTCCGTCTGTCTGTCTGTCCGTCTGTCTGTCTGTCTGTCTGTCTGTCTGTCCGTCTGTCTGTCTGTCTGTCTGTCTGTCTGTCTGTCTGTCTGTCTGTCTGTCTGTCTGTCTGTCTGTCTGTCTGCCTGTCTGTCCGTCTGTCTGTCTGTCTGTCTGTCTGTCTGTCTGTCTGTCTGTCTGTCTGCCTGTCTGTCCGTCTGTCTGTCTGTCTGTCTGTGTGTCTGCCTGTGTGTCTGTGTGTCTGCCTGTCTGTCTGTCTTTTATTGACAAAATCCCAGGTAGATACAAAGGAAATAAAGGCACAAAATAGGACAATGCAATTAAAGTCGATTAAGTCCTTGAAGATATCATATATTTAATCGGTATTTTTAGCAATTGAAACAAGATTTTTAGGGCCAAGCGTAAAAGCGTCAAGCGTCACAAATGTTTTGGATCGATACCAGTAGGGCTCTGGGGACATGTGTCTAGGAATGATAACTTAACTTAGATTTTTACTTGCAATAACTACAAATAGTGGATTCAAATGGTTAAATTTTTTCGTATTATAAAAGATTTTTCTAAAATAACGAATAACTGCCTCCAGAAAATCCACCGAATTCTGCGATGCGTTTCGGATTTTGCTAGGTTTTAATTTCATCAATACTGGATTACTGTTTCGAAATGAAATACGCCCTATAATTAAGTATAGAATAATTTTTTAACTTGTTAGGTGCGCTTCCACAAACCAAGTTTCAATTTCCCGTAGTTTCACTTCTTGCATAGGGAAATTCAATTGTAGGCTTGTCAAATACTGGAATTCTGAAGTCAGCTGTTAGTTAAGATCGTTCGAGGTAAAAAAAGTTGGTTTGTTAGACACCCACACTTAGTGTGTGGTTAGTTAAGCACAACTGAAAAAAGCCGAATACTGTACTGAACAACAACAATAGTAGTATTGTTAGAATCTGACTGGCATCACCATCTTTTTCGGATTCACAACAACAACAACAACAACAAAGTACGCTGTCAAGATACACAGTATACATAAAGCGGACAGGTAGCCAGAGATCACAGAGCCAGGCGATTAAAGTCAGTCAGTCAGCGCCAGTTGACAGCATGGCCTGCATCTGCAGTCGCTCCTCGTTCCCATCGTCCAGCCTGTTAGGGGACAGCGACGAAAATGGCTCGCGACAGCCGTGGCGGCTGCCCCCCATAGCGCCGACTCCGCTAACGACGAAGGTGCTGCGACCACCGAGTCTATGCTCGCGGCTCTCCTTGCCGCGCTGGATCCGATGACGGTTCAGCGACCGGTGGAGGGCAGCCTGAACCTGAGGGGAGGTTTGGCCGATTCATGAGCTGCAGATTGGTAAATTGTATTGTATTCTAAACATGTGGATTGGTAAACCTACCGATTGGTAAACCTATCGATTGGTAAACCTACCGATGAATAAACCTACCGATTGGTAAACCTACCCATCGATAAACCTACTGATTGGTAAACCTACCGATTGGTAAACCTACCCATCGATAAACGTACTGATTGGTAAACCTACCCATGGATAAACCTACCGATTGGTAAACCTACCAATGGATAAACCTACCCATGGATAAACCTACCGATTGGTAAACCTACCGATGAATAAACCTACCGATTGGTAAACCTACCGATGAATAAACCTACCGATTGGTAAACCTACCCATCGATAAACCTACTGATTGGTAAACCTACCCATGGATAAACCTACCGATGAATGGACCTACCGATTGTTAAACCTACTAATCAGAAAGGATACCAACTTGTAAACCAACCTCCTTGCTCAGAAAGCAGTACATGAGCGCTAGGAACAGGCCCTGAAAACTCAGCAGAAACGATTTCAGCGAGGTGACAACGATGAAGCGCACCGTGTTGATGGGATCCGGCACCAAACTGATTGCATTTGTGATGCCAAGCAGCGGCAGAAGAAGCAGAGCGGCCCGCAGTGCTTTTCTGTCCAGAGTTCAGAGAGAATCAATGGGAGGATTATGGAACATGCGATGTTTCTTCAGCAATGGTTACTGTTTGTCGAACGTTAATCTGCAAATTGTCCGAATAGATGGGACAGATTCTGGACTATGAATAGTGCAGCCTAATGCGACAGAAAATTGCATTCCATAACTGCTACGGGTTCTGCTGGGCAAAGACTAGGATTAGTGGTAAATCATGCGCAAACAGATTTTTATCCTCCCCTGTGGCTTGGACTTTTCTTCCAGTCACTGAGTTGAACCCTCCGAGTCAAGAACGAAAAAAACTCCCTGATGTCTGCAGATGCGTCAAATCTGGCTAAAATAAATTTATCCAGTCATTATTTTTTATTTATTAAAATTCAATCACCTGATTCGCATAATCTCGTTTGAGCGATTCTCTCTAAGCCGCATGACCAAAACTCGGAGTACATTCAGCAGCAGCACCATGTTGATCTGAAATTGACGGCCCCGAGGCTGTATTGACCCCTGCAACACTGACTCTGTCTGTTCCAGAAACAAAAAGCAGATTAACTCACAGCGAAGGTAGTCAGCCTGCAAGCATTTAGAATCCAGTAATCAGCCGAATGAAACGAGTCTTTCCAGCAGCTGCAATCATTAGTGAGGAAAAACGGTTTGACAGTTTGGCTTTGAAATCACAATGCTTTTGTCCCGTTTAACAAAATAAGTGCTCTGATCACAATTAAAGTTACATATGCCAGTTCCTCTAAACAAATGCGCCTCCATCGCTTGAAGGAAAGCAACTGCTTTGTCACTGCCACAGCTATTGTTTCTCTCAGTCTGTTTACCACCGGGGTTGCTTGTAAAAAAACGAACCGAAAAAAACGATAAAAAGTGAATAAAGAGTCAAGGCAGCGGCACAAACTCACTCAGCCGCTGATTGCTGCTTTCGCGTGGCGACTACAGTAGCCCACACAGCGGTAGGAACAATAGGCAGGCCTGAAAATTTTGCGCTATGGATTATTTTGATCCTAGTTCATTAAGGAACGCTATTTAGCGTAAAAGTTTATGGCCATAGGGCGCTTTTTGAATGCTATATATGGTTAATTACGACCTGATTTAGCGTGGGAGTTAATGATAGGATAAAATCCTGTCTATAAAATTTCCGTAGCACCTTAGTTTTTTATACGAGCATAATAGTCGAGAAGGTTTCTATAGTCGTATTAACTGTTAACTTGAGGATTTGATGCAATAGCTAGGTCCTTTAAAGTTTAGTCCATATAACAACCGAGTTTTTGTCTTTCTTTGTTTCTCATCGTTTAGGTTTTTTGAAATTATTCAAAAAACCTGATCATTTAAGAATTTTAAAGTTTGTGACATTGGAGAGATAGTGCACGGCTTGCAAGTGCAACAACGCCTAGGACCACGAGTGCGCTACGCGCTCGTGCGCTACGCGCACTCGTGGTCCTAGGCGTTGTTGCACTTGCAAGCCGTGCTTCTATCACATTGTCATATGGTCTAGCCAACAATAGAGAGAAATCATCCGCGCAGACAATTTTACCATAGACAAAACGAAATTAGCGTGCAGTAATGCGATTGTCACGCACGCTTATTTCAACCGGGGTGACAATCGCATTACCGCACGCAAATTTTGTTTAGTCTATGGTAAATCACCATTATTTCGTCTCTCTTGTTGGCTAGACCATATGACAATGTGATAGAAGCGTGTTAGGAGATAGAAGATGTGTTAGGAACTGTGAAATTTAAGGTTAGGCTTGCGAAATGGATGGCTTTGTTAATCGTCACGTGACCAACCGTATCCGAGCAGATAGTTCCTGCACATGCCGCTGGTAGTCTGGAACACGGTGCCAGCGATCTTGCTGTGAATGTTGATGCCTTCGATCAGCATCCAGGCGAATATTGACGTTCGCGTGGTCTCCCAGATGCATTTCAGACCGGTGCAGGCGTACGACTAGAAATTGAGATTTTTACGGCATATTTTTGCATCAAAGACAGGTTTGGTAAAACTTCAGCTTAAGTGACCTGCCCTAAAGGCTGCCGGTTGCTAAGCGGATATTGAATTTTTTGTTTGGAAAGCTGCAGAAAGAGTCAATAACCCTCCAGGACTGAGCTCCAGCTCCAGATGTGTCTATCATAGTGAAATGAATAAAATAATTTATTAGCCCTCTCAGTTCAGTTTGTTCAAGTCTTTAAGCCTGAAAAATTTGATGGCCCAACTGCTTCACTACGCAACTGTTTCTTTCTACCTAGCGCTCCCCAGAATTTGCCTGATCAAATATAGCGGGGAACTGAATGCTGAAGCTCCCTGATCGATAACGATAAAGTGCAGCCGGTGAGCAGACAGTTGGGAGCCAATTATTGACTATCATGAGCCGAGTAATGTCTGAATAATTTGTCCGTTTAAATCTTTAAAAGTTGCTTTCACAGCTTTATCCAATTTTGGTTAAATTTGGCAAACTTCAGGGAGATTAGAAGCTTTAGGAAATGCGGGCTCCAGGGAGATGACGAGCTTTGGGAAATGCAATCTCCAAGGAGATTAGAAGCTTTGGGAAATGCAAGCTTCAAGGAAATTAGAAGCTTGAGGAAATACGAGCTTCAGGGAGATGACGAGCTTTGGGAAATGCGAGCTTCAGGGAGATGAGTAGCTTTGGGAAATGCGGGCTTCAGGGAGATGAGAAGCTTGAGGAAATTCGAGCTTCAGGGAGATTAGAAGCTTTGGGAAATGTGGGCTTCAGGGATATGAGGAGCTTGAGGAAATGCGAGCTTCATGGATATGAGGAGCTTGAGGAAATACGAGCTTCAAGGAGATTAGAAGGTGAGCTTAAAGCCTAAAGGAAATTCGATGTTAACAAAAGACTAACTCAAAAAACAAAAATATTTTACCAGAAACTCAGCATTCCCTGTCCGCATGCTGGTCCTCGAGGTGACAATTTCCCTGGTGGCCAGCAGCAGGTGGCCCAGGATTTGCATCAGCATGGCGATGAACAAGTTGCGATGAATTTTATTCCTCACGCTGCTCAGACTCCTGTTTTTAGTGGCGGAGGTTGAGGCGATTAATGTGCTGCTTTGGCCCCAAAGCAATTTGTTGCCGACAGCAATAATTCACTCACGAGTAGCAGCAGAAGATGGCCACAGCAATGGCCAGCGATAGAGAAGACAAAACGTCGCCAATAATCTCCAGTATTTCGTTGACTCGAACGGCCGTGTCAATCATCTTCGTTGACAGATTTTAAGGGAGATTTAAGTTCCACAGCTTTCAATGTTGCTCCTCTTGTCATCAAAATCTACCATCAGCATACAAATTTTACTATGTTGACAGTTGCTGTACCATGTTGATACACGTGAGATCGATGAAGATTGACTGGTAAAGAGAGTAACTTGTAAAGAGAGTGCCTGGTAAATAGAGTGCCTGGTAAATAGAGTGCCTGGTAAAGGGAGTGCCTGGTAAAGAGAGTAGCTGGTAAAGAGAGTGCCTGGTAAAGGGAGTGACTGTTAAAGAGAGTGACTAGTAAAGAAAGTTATGGGTAACGGAAGTGAGTGGTAATGGGAGTGACTAATAAGAGAGTGACTGATCATAAACCCTTCGGTCATAATAACTTATTAGTCAGAGGAGTGATTCGTAATCAAAGGGTACAGGCCACGGGAGCAGTTTTTCTTTTAACATCGTCATCTGTGCGCTGAATTCAAGCTAGTTTTCGGCTAAGCAAATTGATCCCGAAGAGAATCAATTTCTGTTTATTGCGTGGCAAAGCGACAAAACGACAAAACGCAAATGGAATCTGATCCAAAACAGGAGGACTTCACCCGCCGCTTACACAATTGATCCGCTGAAATTATAAAAATAACTTTGCCCCCCCCATGTTGCTAACAGTGACTGCCCACGCACGCTTTACTGAATCTTCTGTTGGGAACTATTTCGTATCAAAGATAATGGAAAAAGAAAAACCGTTGGGAAAGACAGTCAATTCAATTTTAGCTTTTATGGCAGCTGAAGATAATAGCAGCAAATAGCACATTAACACACAGTGTTGATTTTCTAAATAGCAAATTGAATAGTCATAGAAATATATGCACGACTGGTCGTGGAAATGAGTGACACCATTTTTAAGACAAATAATTGCTGTGACTCATCAAAGAGTGACTGACACAAAGTAATTTGAGAAACTCGTCACGGGAGTGACACATCATGCGAGCGACTCGTCATAGGAGTGTTCGGTAATTTGAGGAGTTGTAGCCTAGTGGCTAGGGCGCCTGCCTCATGACCGCAAGGTCGTGGGTTCGAGTCCCGGCCATAGGAGACAATTTGTGCTTTTGAGCAAGGCACCTAATCCCGCATTGCTTCAGTCCACCCAGCTGAGATCGGGTACCAGTTTGAGCTGGGTAAATTTAGTGTGGGTGTTGCGGCCCCTCCAGCCCTTCAGGCTGAAAGCTGTACACGGCACTAGGATGCGCCGCGCAACTAGCTGCGGCTGTGCCTTGGGCTGTACATCTGATCGAAAAGTCGGGTGTCTAAATTTATTTATTTATATTTATCGGTAATGGGAATAACTCAAAGAGAGACTCATCACTAAAGTGTTTGGTCACTAAATCATGCATGGACGACACACGGCTATGTGTGGCAATAATGGTGTCTGCTTATTTAAGGGACTGACATGGGTGCCAGAATTCTCGCCAATCTTTCAAGCAAAAGCCAAGACTCACTTTGATTTCAGCCACGGATTTTCCATCCAGAAACTGGTTGGAAAAGGTTGAGAAACAGCCGGAATAGTTGGAGTAGGACTTGTTGATGCTCTCTGCCGGGTGTCCGTCCTCGGCGAGCCAGCGGCCCGAGCTGTGACAGACTCGGTAGGCCCTGTCCTCGTGCGCTGCGTTTTTCAGTTAATACGCGATTTTCGCTTTTCATTTCTAAACTAATAAAATCTCGCTTTAAGTCATAAGGCATTTGAAATTCAACTTACAATCAAGGCACGGCCGCCAGGCCACAGTTCCGTTTGGAGTTCGCGGCCACGTCAGGAAGCCGTCGTTATAGGCTGGGCAATGGGCGCCAGTGCTGCTTGCGTTGCCTGAAATTCGTGGATGGCACTTTTTTTCCACTTTATCTATCTATCTATCTATCTATCTATCTATCTATCTATCTATCTATCTATCTATCTATCTATCTATCTATCTATCTATCTATCTATCTATCTATCTATCTATCTATCTATCTATCTATCTATCTATCTATCTATCTATCTATCTATCTATCTATCTATCTATCTATCTATCTATCTATCTATCTATCTATCTATCTATCTATCTATCTATCTATCTATCTATCTATCTATCTATCTATCTAACTATCTATCTATCTATCTATCTATCTATCTATCTATCTATCTATCTAACTATCTATCTATCTATCTATCTATCTATCTATCTATCTATCTATTTATGTATGTATGTATGTATCTATCTATCTATCTATCTATCTATCTATCTATCTATCTATCTACCTATCTATCTATCTATCTATCTATCTATCTAACTATCTATCTATCTATCTATCTATCTAACTATCTATCTATCTATCTATCTATCTAACTATCTATCTATCTATCTAACTATCTATCTATCTATCTATCTATCTATCTATCTATCTATCTATCTATCTATCTATCTATCTATCTATCTATCTATCTATCTATCTATCTATCTATCTATCTATCTATCTATCTATCTATCTATCTATCTATCTATCTATCTATCTATCTATCTATCTATCTATCTATCTATTTATGTATGTATGTATGTATGTATCTATCTATCTATCTATCTATCTATCTATCTATCTATCTACCTATCTATCTATCTATCTATTTATCTATCCATCTATCTATCTATCTATCTATCTATCCATCTATCTATCTATCTATCTATCTATCTATCTATCTATCTATCTATCTATCTATCTATCTATCTATCTATCTATCTATCTATCTATAGTAGAAGGCAAGAGGGGGCTTCTGGGACAAAAAATTCGACATTTTACATATATGCCTACCAATAACTAACATATCCTCGACTACTTGAAAAAAGAGGGGGGCCTCCTCTTAAAATGCTTTTCCCCCCAGGACATAAAATTTAGCCTAAATTTATTATTCCAGGCAATTAGCAAATGGGGTTTCTGGGACAGAAAAAAAATTGCTATTTTTCATATCCTCGAGATGTTTTTGACATTTTTATTAATGGGGCTTCTAGGACACTGGGATTAAAACCCTGGTTATCCACCCTAGTTATGCGCTGATCGGGGTACTCACCCCGAAAAATTTTTTTTAATTTTCAATAAAAAAATGTTTCCGACCGTTTCTCCAGGATCTTACTATGTTAAGCCTCATCCCAATTACAAATCTAAGTACCAATGCAAGAAGGAATGTGAATTTTATATGAAAAAATATTGGCCTAATGTCCCACTAACTATTCCGAATCTTAATCAGGCAGTTAAGACTCACTGGCATTATTTGCATGGAGTAACTATTAAAGATTACGACAGCTATTACAACTTCGCTGAAATTATTAATCAGTTGTAATTTGTTTTTTTTTTTATTTTTTCTCACATTCTTTCAATAATAATTGTCATTGCGAACTCTTCGCCGTTAAAATCAACAGCTTCTCCATCCTCTGTCTCAAACTGTAGCAATATTTCATTAATTTCTTTGTTGCAGAGCACAACTCTTTTTACTGGATTGGGCTTCTCAACAATCATCTGTCCACCAGCAACAGAGTTAGAAATATTGTACAAAATATTTGTTCGCTTTCCCTTGAAGACCCAGTCCAGACTGAGATTGCTTCGGATCAAAATGTTCAAACTTTTAACAATGTCTGCGATATTTTCTGCCATAAATAAACCGCGTGCTGGCTGGCGGCTCAACATAACCGCCCCCGGCGAAGGAGCTGTGGGTGGAGCTGCAGTTTCCGCCTTGTAAACCTTCTTTTCAAATCCCAACTCCCGATACCAGGTGCCATCTTTAAACTCCACCTCTGCGTCTTTATGAACTTGCATAACCACTCTCATTACAGTGAGATCATAGGACAATTTAACAGGAAATAGTTTATTCTCGGGTTTGCTAGTATCAGGAGTTTCAAAATGCCCCCTTTTGGTAAAAACGTTCTCCAGAAAGTAATTATAAGTATCCACGCTCTGTGTGCTCACAGGGAATTTAACCGGAAATTCTTTCACTTCGCCTCCAATTTGTTTCCATTTGTAATAAAACATGTTATTCTTTTCTGTCACGTTGGGGACATTTGACCAGCCAGTAAAGTCATTGAGATAAACATGGTAGTTTGCCTCTGGGTCCAGACGAATGGGTTGCTCAAGTTTTTCAATAAAAGTTCCACTTGAATCTGTAAGTCGACCAGTTATTGTAATTGGGATACTTTCCTTCGAATGCGACACGATATTGTTTAGTCTTTCAGCAATCGCTTCCATTTTTTTTACAAAAAAATATTTTAAACCTTACTCGAAGAATTATTAATCATGTTCAGCTTAATTTTCCTCTCAAATGCATAGATGATAAAAAGGTCAACGGGTGTAGCCTCACTTCTGTCGATATTGGTCACAATATTCACCGGACTGTTGTCAGTAGGCATTTGCCTGGCCGACACGTCTGCACCGAAAATGGGGAAAAGAGTCTTGAACTGCCATGCCGTAATAACGATTCCGTTGTTTTCCTTTACGGCTAAGTCAACCAGCTCGCAGTAAAATTTACTAATTTTGTTTGTTGCAAACTCTCCATTCTGTGGCATTGGCGGGTAAAGATTATCACTGATTTCATGCTGAATTGTTCGCACATTTCCATGTTCATAACGACTTATAGTTGATGAATCTCTCAAACTGACAATAATGTACCTTGGGTTGCTGCAAGAACCCTCCTTAATACAAATCTGTTGCCTTCTTTCATTACGTTCATCCCTGCACATGTAAGCTGTGTAAGCAACATCAATGTCTTTTTCAATAGCCTTCAAATATTCAGCTTTCAGTGCTGTCTTTGGTTCAATGATTTCCAAGTACAGCTCAACTCCCGCTAGCTTAACTTCCATTATAGTATGCGCAGCTCCTGTCCAAACACTCCTGTTGCGATCGTCCCTGGTAAGCCTAAACGTGTAGCTAAAGTTGCTGGTCAGGCGATTAAAAGTATTGCAGAACCCGCTCATGAATCTCAAAGGTACAAATATATCTACATGTCTATACTGAGAATTCTTTGCGCCATTATCAGCACCCGCCAATGCATAGTTATATATCCCCTTTCTCTTTGTATAACCTGAATCATTTACGTCTCCTTTCTCCTCATTAGGGATGAAGCCAGCGCAGCTACCAAGTTGAATAAAATCTGGGTTTTCAATGAGACAATGAGTGTCATACACTACACCAAAGTTGGCAATTCTCTCCAGCTCTGTACTCCCGTTCGACACGCTAAACTCCTTAAACATGTAGGCCCAGAAGTTGCTGATTAGCGTGACATCAGCGTCATGCTTGTCAGTATTAGCACCATCAGCATTTGTACCACCTTTAGTCTTGTATTGGAATGTCATGTAAAACCCGCTCCTTAGACTGTGAACGCTGACCAGAGATGAACACCCAGTGTAAGTAAATGTTAGCGTTTGACCGGGGCCCAAATTAGTTTCATTCTGATTTTCATGACTGGGGACTCTTACTTGAGTCGCTTTGATTGTGCTGTCATCACTCAAGATAGGCTTGTTGATTTTATAGAAAACTGGCGTCAGAGGATCGTTCATTTTTTTAGTTTAAAATTTAAAATTAAAAAATGAAACGAAAAAATTCTCATTACATCTCTGACTTAGAGAAGCTCGCAGAAGCTGAAAAACGAGTCACTGGGTTAATTAACAAAGAGCAGCAGTCCTACAATGAGTTTATCCAAGCCGCCACTGAGTTTCACAAACCAGGTTACACCGAAGCAAAGAAATCCATTGAAACAGTTAAGGAAGCTGTTGATGAGATTCAAGAGAGCCAGTTTCAGAATACGCTGAATAAAATTCCATCTGGCGAAACGTCTCCTCAAGCATCTCAGCAAAAATTAAAAGTAACAGATAACTTCTTTGGGCCAGTAGAATATGAAGGCAGACTCGTCTTTGGTGTTAGTGTCTGGCGTAAAAATATTTCTACTGATCCTGTGGATTATCATCTTGAGATAACGAAAGAAAGTATTGGAGTCATCAAAGAAGGCGCGGCCGGGGAAGGAGAAAACACCTCAAAGAAAGTTGCTTTCACCCAAGTATTGCTCAACTTCATGACTAAAAATCAAGAAACTATTTCTGCGAAACAGCTACAAAATTATAAAGATCTGGTGACTTTTGCTTTACAAAGAGACATAGACATCCTTAAAGTCCCTGACATACTCAAATTTTTACATGACAATGGGGTCGACCTGAACAGCTTTAGAAAGTATAAGCACTTTAAACAATGGTTCGACCTGCCAGATCAGCTAGAAGTCATAAATTACCTCGAACAGCAAAAACAACTCTCTCAGCAACAAGAGACCCCTCAACAGCAACAAAGCCCTAAAAAATTAACAGCAGAAGATGTACTCTCTCAACTTGAGACAGCAGATCCAACTCAAGTAGCTAATTACAAAACGGCAAATCCACAAGTATGGAGGCATCTAGAACAATTCTCGCCAGATAGAATGCAGCGAATTTCAAACAGAGTTTTCACACCAAGGCAAGACATTAGATCACCAGAAACATCACCAGAGACATCACCAGAGACATCACCAGATACATCAGCTGCAAGTACCGGCACAGGGATGCCTGAAGTCTACAAGCGGCTAGTTGTTCTCCTAGGAGCAGCAAAGACAGGTTTAAAGGATGAGAATAGAAAAGAGTTTGTTCATATTCTTGATAAAATGCTACAAAAGAAGTACATCGATAAAAGAGCAAGAGAACTTTTACTTTCAAGGTTCAATAAAAAATAATTTTTTTCACATAAAAAATGCCACTAATCTTCGAAAAAGACGTCCCTAAATACTACGATGAGAATGAATTAAAGCTCATTAAAAGAGGATCTGGACTTTTTCCAGCAGGTCATTATCCAAGAAAAGAGCGATCGGGTAACGGTATTGCTGATTTGATCGCCCAGGGGGCAAAGATTTTCAAAGTCATCAGTGAGAACAAAGAAAATATTAAAAATGCTGCCGAGGTCGGGGTCCAGGCGGTGGGAAGTGTAGTCACAGCTGCGAAGAAGATCAAGGACACTATAAATGACGGTCAACCACTCGCACCAAATTCATTGGCACCAAATTCATTGGCACCAAGCGCTGATAGCATTGATCCATCTGTTTATGCTAAGATGAGAGCCGATCTTAAAAAAGGCAGCGGTTTTAAATACGACTAAGGTGCTTTCTTGGGGTACAAGACATGTGGGGGTACAAGACGTCTTGCAAAAAGACATATATAAGTAAAAAAAAAACACACGCACCGGTTATGGACCCAGTGCCAGAGACACTAACGTTGTTAAAGTAAATTTGGGAAGGTTTGTGTTCGAATCGCAAGACGGTCTGCCACGGTTGCCTCGTTTCAAATTTTTTATTTCGTGTAACAAAGTTGTCCAGGATTGTTTTTCATGACCATATGTCTTTATCTGTAGTGCCGATATTGCGTCCATAAGTGCAGAAAATATAAAGGCCGAATGTATTTTTACACAGTTGCTTTCTACTGCCGCGTCGGCGATGCCCTTACGGTCCGCGGCCGTGAACTCAAGGCGATTTGCCAGGCGGCGTTCCAAGGCAATCGCCTTTGATTCTAGGGCATTTGTCTGCGGTTCCAGGGTATTTGTCCTTATTTCCAGGAGATTTATCTCCGATTCTAGCGTAGTGACCCTTGATTTCAATGCAGAATTCTCCGATTCTAGGGCTTGTACACGTTTTGATAGGTCACTGAGTTTTGCGTTTTGCGAAATGTCTTGTCTTGTGATTTCGTCTGTGTTGATGTACCTAGAATCTAGGAACGACAGCTTGTAAGTATTGGAAGGTTGATTTACGACGCCAGCGAAATTCATGTTGTTTTTTTTTTATTTTAATTTTTATTTTTAAAATGGATTTTTCAAATGATTTCAACCCTCATTGGACTCGGAACCAAATCAAATTTAATCATAACGAGGCAATTCCTGGTCATTTCAGATGTATTGTTGTTGGAGAATCAGGCTCAGGGAAGACATTCAGAATCTTTAACATGCTTCTGAGACCAGGATTTCTTGACTATGACACACTGCACATCTACTCACCCACTCTGTATCAAGATGAGTATAAGATGTTGATTGCAGGTCTACAGAACAAACTTAAAAAGGAGCATATCATTCAGTGTTTTAATAACCAATCCAAGCTGCCAAGTGATCCAGAAATTGTCGCCAGAGAATATGCTAGCCATATCCCAGATAATGAAAAGTGGCACGACATTAAAGTGTTCACTTATGGGGACCCGCAAATTGATCCTAAAACTAAACTTCTCCCTCAGCCTGATGAACTGGAAAAGGGAAGGAAACACTTGATTGTCTTTGATGACTGCATGACAGGGCCCCAGAAGCAAATTGAAAACTATTTCACCAGGGGTCGACACAACAACTGTAATGTAATCTATATTACCCAAAACTGGTTTGAGTTGCCAAACAAAACTATTCGTGGGAACTGCAATCTGATCCTCTTGTTTCCAACCATACCACAAGACCGACTGAAGAGGTTAAGTAACGAGGTGATTGCTCCAGCTCATTTTACTAAGCCTCCATTTGATCGAAAGAACGATGGTCGAAAGGTATCGCAGGAAGAATTCGTTAACCTATGCTTTGAGAAGTGGAATAAACCTTATCAGTTCGTGATGATTAACAAAGAGAAAAGAACAGTAGCGTAATTTTAAAAAAACAAACAAAAAATGTCCATAAACTTTGCTGGCGAATCTACTAGTGGCTCCACTGCACACTCGCTTGCTTTCCTTGACAGGCGTTACATTAACGTTGACGAAAAGATCCCGGAGATCGGACCAATCAAAGGCCGCTTAAAACCATTGGAAAGGTCAGCACACCATCATCAAATAAACATTGAAGACTTGCGGACAAAAATAGCAAAGCTGACCGCCATCGTTGAGACTCTAGCTCAAACTCTCAGATCGGAAATCAATGCAAAAGACATTGCTATAAGAACAACCATTAATCAAAATGTTGCAAAAATAAAAAAGATAGAAAGAGATGTTGCCACGCATACGCTCTATCTGGATAGAATTTATAACAAGTGGGGGAAAACTTTGAGACGAATTAGTCGCCTGGAACGACAGCACAATCTCCCTGACATTGACATTGAAGACGCCCGATCGTAAAATAGAAAAAAATTTTTTACCTATAAAAAATGGCCGAAAATGATTCTCTGTATGACCCGCAACCAAATATAGCACCTAGTGCGCCTCTCTATCCTACAATCAATACTTTTACCTGCAACTCTCAACAGTTCCGACTTGTAGAGATTCAGAAAATGCGAAATGACATTGAAACCGCCCTTATGAAAAACTCTAAAAAACTGAAACGCTTCAACAGCCAGTGTCAAGCTTTCGAGTATATTAATATGGTTCTCGGGTCAGTGTCAATTCTAAGCGGATCTGCAGCTGCTGTTTCTACACTTCCTATTATCACCGCACCAGTCGCTGTTCCACTTGGAGTTATTGGGGCCTCGTGTGGTCTCATTTCAGCGGTTACAGGAGCTCTAACTCGAAGCAGACGCCAGAAGCTAAAGCATCTGCAGGAAATGCAAGCAAAACAGAAAAGCATCCAGTCGGCAGTCACCGGGTACATTTCAAAAGCAATAGAAGACAAGTTCATTTCAGAGGATGAGTTTCAAAGCATTCAAAGACTTTATGAGCAGCTTAGTGAGCAACAAAATTTGAATAGCATTGATGACATGAGCCAATTAAGAAATGATATTGAAACTGTCTTCAAAAACTATGCAAAAACTAAACATTTAAACTTAAAATGATTTCCCTATAGCTTTTTCGAGTCTTGGTCATTGCATATAAAACTGTCATACACAGCTCACCGCAAATATCACTGCTAAGCCCCTGCAGAATAAAGTCTGAGCGGTAGATTTTTGGAGCTTCCATATATTCCCTTAGCTCATCAGGAACGGCTGTCCCATAGCTATCAAAGTAGTAGTACTTATGCTTTCTGCTTGGATCAATCACCCAGCAAACCCAGTGAGACCCTGGTTTCTCGGCAGTGTCAAAGTTCATGATGCCACATTCTTTCAGTGCGTGGGATTCAGGTAATGTATCCTTCATAAAGACGCCTCTAAAGTTTGGGATTTCTAGTTCTTTTGCCAACTGTTCCAGAAAAATATTTGTCGTCATTATTTTTTGTCATTATTTTTTAAATTTAGTCTACGTTTTTAACCTCCAGTGCCCAAATGGAAGACTCGTAATATTGTCGAGGTAAAATCTCTTATTATCTGCGCCTGACAGGCCTATTTTTTTCTGGGTTATTGTAAAAACATCATGGTTCTTAGACTGAAACTTCACAAACTCATGTGTAGTTTTCTTATTATGTAACAGGGCATCTCTGTAGGCTTCTTCATGTAGAGAGTTCTTAACTACATGTTTCGGAATTCCCTTGGACTTCTTAATTACACCGCTTTCACCACACTTTACAAAATAGGATTTTGATCTCAAACCAATGAACTCGGAGATAACATCACCTGCCTCTACATCTTTCATTTTACCAATTACTTTTTTATTGGATGGGTCGAACACTTGATCCCCTTTCAAAGTTTTAAATGATTCTGGGTACTCTGACAAATCATAAGGGTTTTGGGGGCCCCGGTTTTGTTCAAGCATGTCCTGATAGATGTCCTTAGTCTGAATGTCTAGAATTAGGGAGTCAGTGTCAGTGTAAAGAAGTTTTAACCGAGTGTCGCCTGAGCTCCGATCCCCATATTGTCGTTTCATGTCATAGAAGAAACTGTACATAAGACGCTTCGATTCATCAAGTACAGTGACACCTGTAAAGATAGGTTTGCAGAGTGTTGCTTTCGTTTTATAAAAGAGTATGGCCCCTAGGTTATCGTTAAAGATGTGAAGTTGTTTAAATGTCGGTTTAGAAATATTTCTCTGAATAATGTCACGCTCATGAACGGTGACGAGTTTTAGATTCGTGCGGTTGCGCTCATTTTCAAGAGTCTTGCCGTATACAGAGTTGTTTGCCAGCTTGAACAGATCCTTGTCAAAGTTGTTGGTTGCTTTGGCTCTGAACTGGGTGTTCTTTTCTATGTAGGATTTCATCCAGGCCTCTTCAGTGAATTTGAGTGCCCTATGTATGTGTGTGACTTTACAGCCTAAGGATATGAAATATTGTAGCAGCTTATAATGAATTTTGTAGCGAGTCTTGTTGTGTAGGTTTTGGGTGAGTTTAGTGGTGTGTTCATTTTCTGTAGACAGGCTCCAAGTGCCATCCATGTGTTCGATAATTTTCGGACAGTTAATATTCTCAGGGAATGGCGCAAAGTCAGAAAAATGATCATGGAGTTCATCGGGAATTGTAACGTCAACTTCATAGAAGGCGGGAGTAGAAAAGTCGGGTTCGAATTGTTGAGTCCACTTGAAATCTCTTATGGGTAAGTCTTGACTCATTGCCCATCCATAGAGATTGTTGGCGTCTAAATAAACGATATAATTTGACGGCTGATTTTTGTCATAAGATTCGAGATACGGATTGTTGGCTTTTGCATGTCTGTTCACGCAGATTGATATGCCGCCTCTTTTCGCTGTGTCTATAAAATTGTACATGTCAATGTCGGTTAGTAATTCGATATACCAGTCTGGGTTTTCATCCCATTTCATTTTAAGTAGCGATTCCCAGCTGGTGGCGGGCAAACTTACAAAATGCGCAGGATCAAGACCATATGCTGTGTACCAGGTGTTTCTGAAGGTTTGAAATACATCAGCCAAAAGAAAAACATCAGTGTAAAGATATATTAAGTGGTAATCAAAGAAGTTTTTGCAGTTAAAGTGTTTGTAGACTGCTTGCGCGTGCTCATATTTTTCGTCGGTGAGTTCAGTCATTTTTAAATGTGAGTAGAACTTCTCTTTTGGTGGAAGTTCGCCTTTAAAAACAGGATTTTCAGCGGTGGGCGACCCCGTCACATATTCATAAGGGTAGTAACCTTTCTTTCTGAGTAGTTTGAAAGACTCGGGATCTGAATCTTCCTTACCTAAGATTTTCGCCAGTTTTTTTGTATAGACGCATTGGTCATCTGTTAAATTTTTTGCGAGATCTTCTAGGGTTAATTGAAGAAATTGATAAGTATCCTTGATTTTTACAGCGCCACTTGTGGACGTTCCATTTTCTTTAATATTGAGGCATTTAAACTTTTCCTTGTTCTCTGCTATGCAGTCAAGGTTAATGCCCTCTATTTCACCTATTCTTTCAACAATTAGGTGCAGGTCGTAATTGCGCGCATTATGTATAAAAACATTTAAGTCGTGGACATTATTTTTTAACTTTAGGTTGCAGGTGTTGTGTGCGGCACCGCGGAAATGGCCGTCAAAGTGCGAGTGGTCTCTAACTTTTGGATTCTTTAGGTTGTCATCAAATGGCTTTTTGCATATGTAACACCGGGTTGCCGATTGGTAATTGAGTTCATCTTGAGTTGACATATTTATTGGCGCAGGAGTGACTGAGCTTAATGTTTTACGCAGCTCTAACATTCTGAATATAAATTTTTTAATGCAGTCTTCACCGAAGAAATGGTTATACTCTATAATACCGGTATTTCCAAGATAATCAATATTTCCAATGCAAACGTACGCTGCTGAATTTGGGATGTGTTTGTTATTAATGAATGAGCATTCAAAGTCGGCAAATACAATAAAGGGAAGTTTTTCCATCTTGTGGTAATTTTTAAACCGTAAATACTTCTGGTTGCCCATCGGTAGAGAGCAGTTAGTTGGATGGTCCTCACAGGTAAGCTCATGCTCGGCGAGCTTAGCTTCTCGATTTTCTTTATTCCCGCGATAATACTTAAGACACAGTCTGCAGATGGAAACGGCTTCGTTGTGGCTTGTCATTTGCTTGTGGAGTAGCCTGGAAAGATCTTTTATCCAAACATAATGGGCTAAAAATTGTAAGTTCCCAATTATTAGAAGATCGATATTGGTGCTGGCGGCTGGATTTTTCTTGCTACTCCTAACAATTTCAACTTTCTCTTTGCTTTCATTCCACTCGAAGACGGTGATTCTGATTTTGTTATCAAACACTTCTTCTAGTTTTGGGATTTGAGAGACTGATAAACCACCTTTCTCAAACAATATTCCTTTACTGAGACACTTGATAAAATATCGGTCAAAATATGTTTTATAATGTGAAGTTCTTTCAGGATGTGACCGATCTTTATCGTAAAATAATGCTGATAAAACCGCCCACAAAGCACAGCAGTTATCATAGTTCTTTACGTTGACACAAGCCTTTTTACTGGCGAGCTTTGTTGGTAACTCCAGGTAAGAGGAAGCTTTAAGAGGATCAAATTTATAAATCATGACTGAGACTTTTTGAATCCCAGTAACAACCCAGCCAGAACCTCTTGATGTAAAGGCGTCAATCTTTTTAGTAATTTCTTGTAGAAAAGGGTCTGGTGAATCGGTTGGACTAAAGGGTGAAGCCTTAGTTGTCATGTAATAATCAAGATATTCGGTGGGCCTTGTAGGCATATAAAACTGTATTAAAAACGATAGTTGAAGCTTGAATGTTTTACGTGTTTTAAGCACGTGATCGATAACTGATTGAATGTCATCTCTAAAGCCATTTATGTTGTTGGTGTTGGGTTTTACAGGAATAGCATATTCTATATAGTGATCAGTAAAAGTTCTCTTTGCAAATGGAATATCTTCTTGGTTCATCTCCGATTCAATTTGGTTAACAATTCTTTCAAGTTCATCCTGTTCCTGCTTATTCTGTGGGTATTTAGACACATTTAGTCCTGTGAGAGTTTGGTACTTTTTAACTAGGGTGCGGCTTTTCTGTTGGTGCTCAGCTGCTGGGTTTTTTACTGGGATATACTGATCTGATGACTCCAGCTGTTTTATTACTTCCAATTGTTTCTCATAGCTGCCAATATAGCCAGGATCTAAACCGAATTTTTCCCTAGTGAGTTCTTGAAGCCGTTTGCTTTTAGCTTGAAATGAAAGATTTTGAAGCTGCGGAAAATTTTCGGAAAAATATTTGTCCACAGAATTTTTTGCAAAATTTGCTTTTGGCATGTTTTTTTATAAAAAAATAAAAAAATATGTTTTAGGGTGATCACCCTTCGTGTTGCTTGAACTTCTCTGGATTAATAAATTTTGATTAATTTGAGTATTATTAATCAGATCCTGATTGTTGGCTTTTCACATCCGGAGTATTGTAAATCCCGCTTTGTGCAATGTCATAATGGCTTTAATAATGTCGGATTTTGAAATGCTTTCGGTTACCGAGGGATTAGGTTCCAAAGGGCATCCTTCACCCGCCTTAATTATGACTCCCTTTTCTTGGGCAATTTTCTGCATCTCTAACTGGTGAGCTCTGTCATTGCCCGCTTTCACAGCCGTTGCAACACCTCCAGCAACTCCACCTGCTGCACCAACTGCACCCGCAATTATTGGAATCAGTGCAGCGAGAGGCAGGATTCCACCTGTCTTTTCATCTGTAATGCTGCGGGGGTTGTGGGTGTGGTTATTGCAATCTTTACAATGGATTTGCTGCTGTAACGGATCGACTTTCACTTTCATGCCCTTAATAGTTACAAAACCTGGTTGTTTAGAGTCGATGATTTTGCTAATTTTATTAACTGTTCTGGTTTCGATCATTTTTTTGTACATTTTTATTTTTCAATTTATTTTTCAATTTATTTCTGTGTCACTTGGAATGACGAGAAGTTCTGCTCTGGCAAATGATCTTGTAGGGGATTTAGGATTAAAGACTTGAGACAGAAAATAGTAGTCACCGGTGGCTGTTGTAAAGTGTCTGTCTATTTTATGTACATCTAAACTGAAATAGGGGTCAGTTGCTCGTCTCTTTGTGTCCTTTTCTAATTCTCCCGGCAGGTAAAGGAATCGAACAAACTCAGAATTTGTGAGAATTTCCGGAGAATAAACTCCTGGGAGCTTTGGATATTTTTTTTGTTGTGGATTGGGAGATTTAAGCTGAACTTTGTCTTGTTTAATTGCAATTGAAGGTTTTAGGCCTGTCATGCGAGAAACTTCATTGTTAAGCTGACTGATTACTACTGGGAGTTGGTCTTTCCATTTCGTGTAGTATTGTCCGCTCTTCAGTTTGAGCTCCTCTGCTGTCTGCTTAGTAAATAGTCGCTTGGCTAAAGTTAGATTAAATCTTTCTACGAAGGCTTGATCTCTGTGAAGCTCGGTTCTACCGTAACGAATGTTTGTATTATTTTTTTGCATTAGAGTTTTAACTCGACCCATGAATTCTTTACCCGGGTCTGTCATCAATGTTTGGGGGAAGGTTAAGGGTGAATTTTCGTATATGTCTTGCAGAGCGTCTGCTACAGCTTGAGACTGTTTTGTCTTCAGTGGCCTTGCTTCTTTATAACGCGAAGCTACATCAATGACAGTGAGAGCGTACTTATACCCAGAGTCGTTTGGGAGAAACAGAAGATCAGCTTGGTGCGCCTCATTAGGCTTATAGATGTTGAAGTGGGGTCTTGTAAATTTAACAGGAGGGAAATAGACTTGATAGACAGCCTGTTTAGACAGCCATTTTTCTACTATTTGTTTTGGTTCTTTACTGAATTCTGTTAATTTGGAGACGGCATTATTTCCGATAAAATAACCATTGTCACGGTAATAGATTGCTTGTAATTTGTTCTCAGTCATTATTTTTTAATTTAATTTTTAATAAAAAATAAATTAAAATGCCCGACATTCACGGAATAATTGAAAAGCTTCCGAAGCCAAGCAAAGGGTGGACAATCCCTGGATATAAGTATTGCGGCCCTTTGAACCCTCTTGAAATTCAATTAGATGCCAACAATGTGCCTAATCCAGGTCATGAGCCTGTAGATGAACTTGATGAGGTATGTATGGAACATGATATTAAGTATCGCGACTTCCCAAATGAAAAGCATCGGTGGGATAAAGAGATGCTTAAAAGGCTAGACAATATGGGGGCATCGAGTGGTTGGAGAGAGAGTATGGCGAGGAAATTAGTTAAAGGAGTTATAGCTGGAAAGACTAAGCTAGGGCTGGGGATTGGCGGGTGCATAGGGGAAGAGAGATCAGTGGGATTTGTATTGCACGCGCCGTACAGGGAATTGGGACGACTGCTCAAAGAGATTGGGCTAAAGAGAGCTTGGGCTAGAGAGACGAAAAATCTTTCCTTTTTCTTCTGAGCAGTAGAAGCAGGAAACAAAGCAGTAACTCAATTATTGTACAGTATTGTATTGTACAATTATTGTACCTTGCTCAAAAATTGCACAGGTTCCCGCGAGGGACTGGGCCAGATCGATCAAGGGAGAGACAGACAGCCCGCGCAACCGCTCGGCCTGAGACCGAAAGAGACAGGAAAGAAACAGGAAAGAGCATGGGAAAATAGGGGAAAAAAGAGAGACTTTATTGATTTGCACACTCCATTTTGTACATAAGTGTAACAAATATGAATTTCGATCATTTCTGCTGAATCGGCTCTACTCTGCTCTGCTCTAGTTTAAGCAAGACTTTCAAACAAAAAAAATGGCTCAATCGCAATTGAAAAGCATTAAAAAAATCATTGTCGGCCTGAAGGACCTCCAGAAGAAGGACCCCACTGAAGTAGCTCTGCTAATGAACGATTGGACGAAGGAAGAGGTAGCATCGTTTGAATCTGGAATTGAAAAACTTTGCAAAGCAAATGTCAAGGAACGCGGTACAACGGTTGGGCATGCTGAGCGGCAAGAGGAGGCTCGATTTCTTCGGAATCTCGCCCTGAAATTGTCGGCCATTGAAGATCAAGGTGTTAAAGTCCAAACAAATTGTTTGGAAATCATTAAAATGTTAGCCCTTGACCTTGCTAAGGAGACTCAGCAAGAACTGCTTCAACGTTGGAAGGCATTGCAGAAGGGCATTGCCAATCTCAACGTTGTCAAGGCAATGGCCCAATATGAGCAAGCAAGAATAATAAATCATTTCGGGAATTCCAAAACAGAAGAGTCCCTGGCTTTGGAATTTGCCATCACCATAAGAAAGCTTCGCGATTACCTAGCTTTCTATAAGCTATGTAAAGAATACCCGAGTCTCCTGTTCACTGGCTACACCATGAGCACCTTGCTCAGGTTCAAGAAAACAATTGCAAGCCTGGCGATGGAGGACGATCGGTTCGGGGATCAGCTAAGAATGCAACATGAAACTATTGAGCTGGCGGACAATGATGGAAAGCGCACAGAGAAGAGCCTATCAAACTGGTGCGAAGAGCAGTTTGTTGAGTTTGTTGATGAGGATACTGTTGCCGCTGGGGAGGCTGCTGATGAGGCCGCTCGTGAACAAGAAGAAATTCACAACGACATCGCTGAATTTGTGAAAAATTAGTGAACTGAACACCATAACTTGACTCACACTCGCAGCTCATTGGCTGGTTTTATGCTGCGTGTGTGTTGTGTGTGTTGCGCGGAAAACCCGTAGCTTTCCTATCTATTTGTATGTGCGTGTGTGTGGGGGGAATATTCCCCTGGCACACACGCAGCTCATTGGCTGGTTAAATAAAACGACATTCTAGTGTTTAGCCTAATGGAGTCTCACGCTATTTAGTCGCACGCTATTTCATGGCTTGTGTTTTGTGACTTAATATTGTAAACAGTTTAAATATTCATGAAAAACCTAATCCAGTAAAAAGAGTTGTGCTCTGTAACAAAGAAATTAATGAAATATTGCTACAGTTTGAGACAGAGGACGGAGAAGCTGTTGATTTTAACGGTGAAGAGTTTGCCATGACAATTATTATTGAAAGAATGTGAGAAAAAAAATAAAAAAACAAATTACAACTGATTAATAATTTCAGCGAAGTTGTAATAGCTGTCGTAATCTTTAATAGTTACTCCATGCAAGTAATGCCAGTGAGTCTTAACTGCCTGATTAAGATTCGGAATAGTTAGTGGGACATTAGGCCAATATTTTTTCATATAAAATTCACATTCCTTCTTGCAGTGGTACTTAGATTTGTAATTGGGATGTGGCTTAACATAGTAAGATCCTGGAGAAACGGTCGGAAACATTTTTTTATTGAAAATTAAAAAAAATTTTTCGGGGTGAGTACCCCGATCAGCGCATAACTAGGGTGGATAACCAGGGTTTTAATCCCAGTGTCCTAGAAGCCCCATTAATAAAAATGTCAAAAACATCTCGAGGATATGAAAAATAGCAATTTTTTTTCTGTCCCAGAAACCCCATTTGCTAATTGCCTGGAATAATAAATTTAGGCTAAATTTTATGTCCTGGGGGGAAAAGCATTTTAAGAGGAGGCCCCCCTCTTTTTTCAAGTAGTCGAGGATATGTTAGTTAGTGGTAGGCATATATGTAAAATGTCGAATTTTTTGTCCCAGAAGCCCCCTCTTGCCTTCTACTATCTATCCATCTATCTATCTATCTATCTATCTATCGAAGTATTAGTTGATATGCCTATCTGTCTGTTTAGCACACGATTGCTGGTTCTGCTAGATTCAACTTTGGGAAACAGCTAATCGACTCAGCTTTGCAAGAGAAGCAAACTAAGGAAATAAACTTGTCAACCAAGGAACAGCCTGATGTGCCTCCCACCAGTCGTGTTTGCTTCGGTTTTTTCTAGGCATGAATAATTCAGGCAAAGCGGCTGTTTGGGTTATATAGCTCGTAGAAGGAAGGGAAGCCGAACGAATGCGGGTGAAGGCCGGTAAACGAACAGCTGCTGGTCAGGGAACTGCAACTGTTGCTGGCTGAAAAAGGCAAACTATGGTTGCCGAAACCGGGCAAGTTTACAACTTGGCCAACTGGCCCGCTTTCTGGGGATGCGCTAGTCAAACTGGCGCTTACTCGTACGAAGCTTTTTAGCCACGTGTGAAAAAATGTGGATCATTAAGATCCGCATATCTTAACCTAAGGAATGATTTGCAATTAGGTAAATTTTCTCTGCGATCATAGGGTTTCAAATGTCTGTTGAAAAATGCTAGTGTAGTATCACAAAATTATGATATCCTCAAAAATATTTTTCAGTAGTCTTTTGTGCTAAACAATCTAGAAAATATGCAGATTAAATTAGGATTTATTGAATTGAATTTTTCCTCTAGCTATATATATATATAGCTCTATATATATATATATAGCAAATCTAATCAATCAATAATATTAGTATTATTAATTAAGCACAAACAAATAGTGAACTATGCTTGTGTTTTGATGGATGCGCCAGTACTCTTTCAATAGGTCAGAGAGGATAAAAGCGTTAACGGGGATCACGAAATTCAGACGAGTGGCCTCATCCTCCCTCCCTAAACGGACGCCTCCGCTCAGATCAGAAATTAAAAAAGTCGACTCTCGTAAAAGCATCGACAGCTAGAAAGAATAAGTGACGAGGCTGATTTGTTGTCCGGCCTATTTATGTACTTAAACACATAAATGAGCGGATAGCTGATCGTCCATTTGATTAGCCTTATTTGGTCCTCTATCTTAATCAAGATTTTACAGCCAATTAAAGCCGATAGTTAGTCACGTGACCATTGTCTATGTAACATTCCAACCAAAGACACTCTAAATAAAAGGACGGGACACTTCGTTTCTTAGAAAATTTTTGAAGTCTAATCTTCGCGAAAACACTTGGGAAATAGGAAATTTGCAGGTTTTCGACATAAAATTAAAGATTGCGCTCGATTGGAAGCAGATGCAAATCTTATCTTTTGATACGTGTTTCCTGCCTTCTTACTATATCAATCGGTGTACGTCTTAATTAGTGAAATCTTGATCTTCAAATTATTTCCTTTGTAAAAATTTGTCGAAAATTATAACTTCAAAAGCGAATTAATGTCAATAAAAATAATAGGAAGATCAGTTTATTACAAATTAAGACGTACGTAGTTCGACAGAGTAAGAAGGCAGGAACCACATACTGTATCAAAAGATGAGATTTTCATCTGCTTCCAATCGAGCGCAATCTTTACTTTTTTGTTGAAAAACTGCAAATTTCCTATCTCCGTAGTTTATTTTTTCGCGAAGATTGGACTCCAAAAACTTTCCAAGAAACGAAGTATCCCGTCCTACTTAAGGGGAAGTAAACCCAGTAATAGCGGTATATATTTATTTACAACACTAATAATGGAATAAAATTGACAAGAAATAAATTTGCTGAAATAAATCTCAGGAAAATCTCCAGAGAATCTTAGGAGAAAGACGCCAGATTTTTGGACCAGATGTACTTTGGACTGGACCCATCTTAATTGGGTGGACTGAAGCAGTTTCGGATTAAGTGCCTTGCTCCTAGAGTTGGGATCGGCTGAGGACGTTTCAGACATTATTCTAAACCTTCTAACCACGCACTAGGCAATAACTCGTAACTGCATTAAAAATTTCTACATGTGAATAGTGTAAGAATCAGTAAGGAATCGAGATATTTTATAGACCAGTGAAGCCACCTGAAGACTGACAAGCCGGCAAAACAAAACAAAGGTAATTTTAGAAATAAATTTGTGAAAAAAACGATGCTCCCAAATTACTGTAAAAGCATTTGCGTCACACATGCTGGGGATTACAAGATCTCAAGTCCCCAAGCTTTCAGAAAGACAAAAAGCCAGCATTTTTTCCCGAGCAGATTTGCCGAGTCAAAATTCGCGCTAGGCAGAAGCAGCAGAAGCTTGAAAGCAGACGCCGCGGACTCCTCAGGTGCCTGAGCTCGTCGCTTTAAATTTTTCCTCCGCGAGATGAGGGTTTTGAGGAAGAGGAAAAGCAAGGCAAGAGGAAATGCCTTGCGTTGAAACTGGATCCCCACAGCAAATAGACGGGAAAGAGCTCCCCCAAGCCCGAAGACGCTGCCAGGCACGCTCGCAGTCTCCCCTCGCGGCCAAAGCCTCATCCATCCCGGGATTTGATTCCCCATCCTGCCGCTAGCATTGTCGTTTTTTCCCTTGTCACAAGACGCCCGCAAGCTCCCGTTTCTTCTCCAGTTTTTGGGGGTTTGGGCGGCGCGCCTAATTTAGGGAGCAATGGGGCGAACGGAAGCCGCGGGCAAAAGGCAATTTCTCACTAGTCGCAGATTTATGGCCACCCCCACCCCCTGAGTTGCTGACGCAGCTCGAGCTCCGACACTCACCCGGAGTCGGCGTCGATAGCGAGCCCATTCCGCAGTTCGCAGTACGCTAGCTGCCTACGTGTGGCTAGATATGGCGGAAGTCAGCGAGATGCTTGGAATTCGACGACTCAGGTTGTTTCTAGCCGTCAATAGCTGGGGTTTTTGCTAAACCGTTTTAGTCTGTCTTATTTATCTCCCACAGTAGGAGGGGGGTGGGGATATTCCGAGCGGGCCAATCCCGCAACAGCAAGGACGATGAAGCTGCGAATCTGGTCGGGGATTCCATTTTTCACCGCTTTTATTGCAGCAAAGGCAAGAGCTGTCCTGGGCTCGGAAGTTGAAAGATTTTTACAATGATCCACAATTCAGTGAATGCGCAGAAGATAATCGGCATGAGTCTCGAATTTCTGTAAAACTATTCAGCTAGTAAAAGTCTCTCATTCCGCCCAGATCAACCTTTGGCCTGACCTGAGAAGTCCCGCGAAAAGTCAGCAACAGTTCTCCTCTCTGACCCCGTTTTGTGATTAAACAGTAACTATAATGGGATTCTGAGGAAGCATTTCAACTGCTCCTAGATTCTTTTCAGACTGATTTTTGTCACTTCAACGTCACTGTTTGAGTTAGTGCACAGCTGAAAGCATGCACTTATTCGATTGTATCCAGTGACACCAAAATACCCTTTCTAAAGGCCAATCTACAAAAAAATATTTACGCGGGTTCGTCTATCAATGGTTACGAAAATATGTTTTTGATTGATCAAATTCGAATTCCATATCAGTTGGCAACACAAATTGAGCAGGGAAGACCAAAATGATATTGGGATGCTCTTTAAGCCACTGAATTTAACCAAACCCACCCAATATTTTAGGACTCGACAGGCTCTCGTTCTTACAATCACACAACACTCACCTTCATCATGGCTAGCCGACTCACACCTGTTCTCTACAAACCCCTCACTCTTGCAGCCACCCAACTCACACCTGTTCCTCCAAACCCCTCACTCTTGCGACCACCCAACACACACCTGTTCCTTCCAAACCCCTCAGACTTGCAACCACCCAACTCACACCTGTTCCTCCAAACCCCTCACTCTTGCGACCACCCAACTCACACCTGTTCCTCCAAACCCCTCACTCTTGCGACCACCCAACTCACACCTGTTCCTTCCAAACCCCTCAGACTTGCAACCACCCAACTCACACCTGTTCCTTCCAAACCCCTCACTCTTGCAGCCACCCAACTCACACCTGTTCCTCCAAACCCCTCACTCTTGCGACCACCCAACACACACCTGTTCCTTCCAAACCCCTCAGACTTGCAACCACCCAACTCACACCTGTTCCTCCAAACCCCTCACTCTTGCAGCCACCCAACTCACACCTGTTCCTCCAAACCCCTCAGACTTGCGACCACCCAACTCACACCTGTTCCTTCCAAACCCCTCACTCTTGCGACCACCCAACTCACACCTGTTCCTCCAAACCCCTCACTCTTGCGACCACCCAACTCACACCTGTTCCTTCCAAACCCCTCAGACTTGCAACCACCCAACTCACACCTGTTCCTTCCAAACCCCTCACTCTTGCGACCACCCAACTCACACCTGTTCCTTCCAAACCCCTCAGACTTGCAACCACCCAACTCACACCTGTTCCTTCCAAACCCCTCACTCTTGCGACCACCCAACTCACACCTGTTCCTTCCAAACCCCTCACTCTTGCAACCACCCAACTCACACCTGTTCCTTCCAAACCCCTCAACTCTTGCAGCCACCCAACTCAATTTCAACAATTTCAACAATCCCAAAAATTATTTCAACCGCCTAATCACAGTTTCTTTTCATTAATAATTCCACGTCCTCTTAACCTTAGAAATGCTTTAACTATAGACATAAGTTCAAAGTAGTAGCTACAAAAAGGCACATCACAAAAATTTATATTTTTAATGATAGATGCCATGATGCCTTCAAAGGATACCATTTGGCGGTATTTTTACAGACTACTGAAGTGATTTTTTATTGAAAAATTGACATGATTTTTTGTATTAAAACCTCATCAGCACAAAACGGAGCATGTAAGCGATCGTAAAAAGCGAAAAAAAGCTGTAAAAAATAGTTAAACGATCAGGTTAATTAAAATGTGAATTTGATCATGACAACAAAAAATGACTGAAAATCATAATATTGTAAAACAAAGGCAAATTTTACTTGCTTCGATTAGTTGTGAGCAGAAAAATGACAGAAAAAAGCGCTTAAATTTTCATGATCAGCTATTGCTAGTCTGTTTAGTTGAATATAAAAATATCCCCATGAAAAATATCCCCAATTTTCACTCGTAAAAATTATTTGCCAATAAAAATGGCACAGCAAGGCTTAATAAAAAAGCTGAAAAAATCAGATTTAAAAATAACAGAATGAAATAAGAACTTACATGAATAAGTAGTCAATTGCGATTTAGGATGCGTAGTGAAATCAGGTGCACTATTAGGCTGAATAAAAATTGATAGCAGATATTGTCTACTTCAACTACTTAAGTTGAAAAGTTCAGTGACACATTTCAACACGTCCGCCCTTCTTACACAATGGGCTCATTGTCGCGGCGCATCTCCACCATGCCATCAGCGCGGTATCGAATCTTCGAGGCGCGGCGGAACGAGGCTGCAGCCGACTTCGGGCACAGGCCGATGGTCTGGAAAGCAATCGGACACGGTTTTAATGGGTCAATTTGGGTGCTTGCGTCTTGATGGTTTGTGGTAAGAGCGAGCGTAGTGGGATAGATGGATAGATAGGTGAGTAGTTCATGAAAAGAGCGTTTGGTGTTAGTGGCTGCAAGTTGAGAAGTTGTAGGGGCATGGCGTGAGGTGGCTGACTCAAAGGAGGGGGTTGTAGGGGCATGGCGTGAGGTGGCTGACTCGAAGGGGGGTTGTAAGGGCATGGCGTGAGGTGGCTGACTCAAAGGAGGGGGTTGTAGGGGCATGGCGTGAGGTGGCTGACTCGAAGGGGGGTTTTAAGGGCATGGCGTGAGGTGGCTGACTCAAAGGAGGGTTGTAAGGGCATGGCGTGAGGCGGCTGACTTAAAGGGGGGTTGTAAGGGCATGGCGTGAGGTGGTTGTCTGGAATGACGGGGTTGTAAGGGCATGGCGTGAAGTGGTTGACTGGAAGGAGAAAGGTTGAAAGGGAATGTCGTGAGGTGGCTGGCTGGAAGGTGAGAGGTACTAAGGGCATCGGGTGGGTGCGTGGCTTGAGGGTAAGAAATTTAACACGGCATGGCGAGAGGTGACTGGCTGGGATGAGTTTTTAGGCTCATGGTGTGGGGTGCGTGGCTGAAGGTTAAGGAATGTAAAGACACTGGTGAAAGGCGACTAGACTGGGTGATCATTAATAGAGCATTAGCTAGGCGTAAGTATATTTCAAGCTCAGTTTAAAATTAAAGGCGCAAATTATACTTAAAAGCCATACCTGACAGATCGTCTTAGGATCGACATCCTGCGTCAGCAGCTGAATAATGTAGGGTGTGTACTGCTCAATAAAAGATCGGCAAGCTGGCTGCTCCTGGGTTGGCAAATAGTTGCAAACTTTCTCAAGCACGTTCATAACCTCCTGCTCGGTGGCGTTGTCCTTCAGCAAAGACTTAACGTAGACGATGACAGTCTGACAGACATCGCAACCCGTGGTGGAGTCGACGAGAGCCGACGAGCTCATCAGCCTCTGGGAGTCGTCGCCAGCACAGAGTCCCATTACGGTACAGACCAGAGCAGGGTTGAGGTCCTGGCTAAGCAGCTGGAGCACAACCGGCGTGTACTGGCGAATCCAGGCGTCGCATTCGGTGCGAATAGTCCGCGGCATGATGGAGCACACAGACTCCAGGGCATACTCGATAGCTGCCTCGGTCCGGTTGCTGCCAATCATCTGGTCGAGTTCCCGGATGATGTACTCGCACAGCACGCACTGCGGACCAATGCGGGCCCGTCGAACAGGGGCTGGCGCGCCTCCGACCTTGTCGGTCTTGCCACAGGCGCCCAAGGCCTGGCAGACCGTGTTGGGATCGAGCTCAGAGGCCAGCAGCTGGAAGATGATGGGCGCGTACTCTGTGACGGCTCGGATGCACTGCGGGATGGCGGCGGTTAGGTTGGGATGGCTCGGTTGATCAGTGGACCTTGCATCGCAAAAATTGATTGACACGTGAAATTTTTTTACTGACACACATGCTTAGATACTAACAGTAGTAAAGTAGCGTCTATTTTTTCACCTTCCTGTTCAAATAATTCTCTTTTGCATTAGATGAGTGATATAGGATCCGTCGGATGTGAGAAATTTTAGTTTTTGGATTCTTAACTTTTCGGTCAAGGGATTTGCAATCATAGATTCCTTTATTATAATTAATTTACATATGGGACCGGCATTCTACTTTAAATCTATAAGCAGGACTTTTCATGAGTCTGAGACTTTCAATGATTCAAATGTGGGATTTTCAATGATTTAAATGCGGGATTTTCAATGATTTAACTATAGGATTTTCAATGATTCAGATGTGGGATTTTCAATGATTTAAATGCGGGATTTTCAATGATTCAACTATGGGATTTTCAATTATTCAGATGTGAGATTTTCAATGATTTAAATGCGGGATTTTCAGTAATTCAGATGCGGGGCCTTCAATGATTCAGATGTGGGGTTCTCAATTATTCACCGCTCACCTTGTCCTTCTCGGCCGGGACCAGGCTGCACACCCGGTTCTTAACAAACTGGATGATCTCCTCCTGGGTGCGTTTGTCGCGGATCATCTGGCGCGCCTCGGACACCAGCAACTCGCACACCTGGCATTCGACATCTTTCAGCGGCTTCTGGGCGGTGCGCTAAAGTTGGCGGAACGGGTAAAAAGGGTGGTTTAGGCTGATTTGTGCCTGGAAAAAGTACATCCACACATTTCTGTCGCTATTAGCGAATACACAGATGGCCAGACCTAGTAAAATTTTTGCCTTTTCAGTATAGCAAGGTGACAATTTCTGACCCCAACAATTAGACAATGCCAAACAGAAATTCATGTGTTTACACATCACCAAAACTCACCTGCAGCAGCATCAGCTGCATCAGCGGATGAGGTTGCTGGAGCCTGCCTGTGGCCGGGCAGAATTTGATGCCAACGCAAATCTGCTTGGGCGCCTGATCAAGTTGGTAGGCAAAGTTATTTATGAAGATTTTATCTTATAAGCAGAATAAACTGAACGCTGGGTTTGGCAGATGTGCGATCGCGCGCTTCAATTTTTATCTGCCTTGCATATTAAACATGTTAATAATATTTACGCATATTACAAAGCATGCTTTCAAATAACCACTTTATAATTAAATTACTATATTCACATGGGAACTATTGTGGCGCAAACATAATTTATGGCTTTTAGAATTCAAATTAACTGTAGCATAATTCTGGGTGGCTGCCGGAGTTTGTATGAACAGGGCGTGAGGTAGGTGGCTGTAGGAGTTTATATGAACAGGGCGTGAGGTGGGTGGCTGCAGGATTTTAAGAACAGGGCGTGAGGTGGGTGGCTGCAGGAGTTTGAAAGAACGGCGTGAGGTGGGGGGCTGCTGGCGTTTGAAAGAACGGCGTGAGGTGGGTGGTTGCTGGAGTTTCTAAAAACAGGGCATGGGGAAGTTGGCTGCTGGAGTTTGTAAAAACAGGGCGTAAAGTGGGTGGCTGAATTAGTTTGAAAGAACAGGGTGTGAGGTGGATGGCTGCTGGAGTTGTAAGAACAGGGCGTGAGGTGGGTGGAAGCAGGAGTTTGAAAGAACAGGGCGTGAGGTGGGTGGCTGCAAGAGTTTGTAAGAACAGGGCGTGAGGTGGATTGCTAGGCGTGGTAGCAATAGTTGCAACTTATTTTTTAATGAACACACAAATACGACTCCAGTTCAAGCATCAAGACTTACAATCTTCGCAGCCAATGAGCGCATAACCTCCGGCAGGTAGTTGTCAACCCAGAGGTTGCACAGAGCCTGAGAGCCGCTGAGACGGGCGCAAATCTCCGATTTCATCAGGCGGGCAACCTCGGCCTCAGTGGCCGGGCTCTCAGCAGCTTGCTTAGCAGCATCGACCAACTCAACGCAGAGATCGCAGAATTCTCCAGCTAGGCGAGAAGTCGAAGCCGTCAGGTTTGCCCGTCGTCCGGCCCGCGTTGGCCTCGGCAGCTGGACAGGCTCGCCGCGAAGCAGCAGCGGGCTGGTGGCAGCCGTAGAGGCGTCCGCCGCCGCTGTTAGACGAGGATCCCGACGTCCGGCGCCGCACAGGCTGAGCGCCGGGCAGAGACGGTCGGCGGGTAGGCCGTCGCGTAGCAGGCTGAAGATCTCCTCCAGGTAGTTGTTGACAACGGCCAGACAGATGGATCGGTGACGCGGCACCGGCACCAGGTTGCAGGCGGATGCGGCCACGCGCTTGGCATCGGCAACTGTTGAGACAGAACGATTGTTGAGGGCCAGGTGTTCGAGATCGCTGGCCAATAGGCGGCAGAAGCCGCAGTCACCGTCTGGATCAACCTCGGCGCCGCTGCCACCCCGTTCACTGCCGCTGGATTGGCGCCACATGCGGCCACAGTAGCCTACAGAACGGCACTCCTTCACAGTGCCCAGATGGGTGCACCAGTAGCTGGGGCCCCAGGTGCACCGGTTGCTGCCTAGTAGGACGGCAGCTGTGTTGTGTTAGGATGGTGTGGGGCAGGAATTAGTAGGGCTGTATTGAAAACAATACTTTTTAAGCATATCGAAAAGGCCTAGGGATAGGCCTAGGCCTAGGTGTTATATAGCCAAAGAGAAAAATACTTTGACATTAAAAAACTAAAAATAGTTCAGGCTTAACAATAATATAGGTCATTTTATTTACTTTCTATTTTCAATGGGTATCACTCTAAACAAAAATATTTTGTAGGTTTCTCCCTTTTATAATTTTTTCCTTTTCTTTTTTCAGTTGGTTATGTGCAAATTGTAGCATTTTATTATATTTGCCAAAAAGTAGATGGCATGTCCATAAACTAAAGTAGGAAAGTAAGAATATTTAAATAGAAAAGTTAGACAGTATATTAAACAGTAATGTAGCTAAGGGATATTGGTATATTAGCAAATATCCCTAAATTTCAATAGCCTAATTTTTCACAAGTATTTTTCTTTAAAAAATATATATGCAATTGCATAATTGGAATTTACAAATATGATTCTGATTCTAGGATTTTGATATCCAGTAAAAAATGAAAACTGATATTCCTTAATTGAAATTCTGATTACACCTCTGATAGTAAGTTGGGATAAAAACATTTTAAAGTATACAAAACCAAGTTAAATTCTCAATGGTATAATAAAATATAATGACTAATAATCAATGGCTTTTATGATTTTTTTAATTTCTAGTAATTTAAATTTATTTTCTTTTTCTTAAAAAGTTACTATAGCTTTCCTTATTTTATAGGCTTTAGATGTTTAAAAAATTTAAATAATAAAGGCAAGGATAATGAAAGAATGGCTATATTTATAAGCAATTTAGTAATAATTTACAAAGAGTGATTATTTATAAAAGGTTTATTCTTGCTTATTTAGAGAGATTCCATGTTATAAAAATATATATAAATATTTGCTTAGCAAAAAACATTTATTTAGTCTTAGACAATGTAGCAGATGATATGCTTCCTTAATAAGATTTTTGTGTTTAAATGCAGGGCAAATCTACAAACCAAATGCAAATTATTATTGAAGATTGCAAATATAAATAAATAGGTCCCAGTTCTAGAACTATTTCACTTTGATTTAAATAGCTAGGGCCTAGTAGAGTACTAGGCTCTACCAAAAATAGTTTCATTTTTATGCATAACAAAGTGTTAAAATGTACCTCTAGATGCATAAAAATTGCCCACTTTTAAATATTTTTATAGCTTTTACAACTCAAACAAGACTAGGCTAGACATGATATAAGATAATCAGGGGCGTAGCCAGGATTTCCTTCTGGGGGGGGTCACAAAATTTGCGACTTGCTGGGGCAAAAATTTCGAAGGACCAAAAAATGTCCTGCGAACCACTTTTGGCTAAATTTTCCCAATTCTTCTCCATTGCGACTTACATTATACAACACAATTACAAACACATTCTTCTGCTTTACATTGTAAAATTATAAAAATTGATTTTCGAATTTCAAAAATTTGGTCTAGATCAGCCGCCTGGGGGGTCATGACCCCCATGACCCCCCTTGGCTATGCCCCTAAAGATAATTATTTAAGCCAAGTGATGTATTTAGTAAACAGGCTAAACATAATAGTGTTATATTTGAGTTAAACCTACAAGGGACTAAAATACTACATAACGATCCATCAAGCATAAAAAGCAAAAAAGGCAATCATAAGTAGAATATGATAACATTCTTTTTAATACTCCTAATTGGGGCCTAATACTAAATAGTAAAAAATTTTAATTACCTGTTGCACACTGCAGCAGTAGCAATAGAATTCCGATGGATAATACAGAATGCATATTTTTCTAAAGATTAGGATAAACCCAATTAAAGGTCTTTTGCCTGTAATACAGTCAAAGATTTCCGTCCGTGAAATAGGACACAAGTTACAACAATCCTATTTTTGCTGGCAACGCATCGAATCACGTGCCTTATCGAAATCAATTACAAAACTATGGCAATAATTTTTAAAAGTTTTTTTAGTTCGTTAATTTTCCGCTCTGTTAAATCAACTAAGGACTAAAGTCTACTGTCTAACTATTTTGTTTTGTTCAAGCAAAAGCATCGCGGATTTTATTAACGACACCCAAGGTTGTCTAAGATTGTCTAGTGTCCAACGCTCAAGGTGTCTTCAAGGACAACTTAATTAGACGTTTATATACGCAATTCCTATTGTTCCTTGGGTGTCTTTGGATATCAAGCGCGACCAGGTGCGCGATTCCTGCACATATTCAACGGCCTACATGTAAGCTTCCAATTCAAGGCCTCTCTGAGAATACTTATCTTGTTACATCGTGCCATTTTCCGATTCATATTTCCGGCGGGTGTTGTCGCAACGCCGAAAATATACATCGCTGAACAGCAAATTATTCCATTGCTGTCCAGTTGACCATAAAATTAATTAGCATTCCCGACACGTCACCACAAAAAAGACACTTCGCCGAAATTCCACATCGTCGAAAAGCTAAGCATTCTTGGACAACTCACTGAAGATACGCATCGTGGAAATTATATATGGCAGTCCCGAATGCTTAAGTAGAGCTTCGAACGTTTCATTCGGAAAGGACAAATTGTGTTTGTCAATATGTACAAAGGCTGGCACACTACATTTAGCTTGAAAAGCCATAGAAAGAACAATACATTATACATTAAGTATTGTAGACTATAGCCATTTATATTGCCTCCCCTTAGCTTTCTACTCGAATTTTCGAGTTTTGCTGCATTAGAATGATCAGTGCTACTTTAGACTGCTCCTAATGGAGAATTTTCAGCCACGAAACATTTCCAGTTCCCTGCTTTGGTCCAAAAATTATGATCCCATATGAAATACATTAATTCAACAGAACAACAAAATTATGCGCTAAGAAATTCAAATAACATTAAGCTTCTACTACTCTATATTTTGGCAAAGTAGATCCAATTTTTTAACATAAGAACAATTAAATACTCGTAAATTAAAAACATTCAATTAGAAAGATAAACCAACGCGCAAATATTACTACTGAAAGTAGCTTAAGAGAAAAGATGGTTAAAAGGCAAACAATGTTGAAAAATAAAATATAACGTTATTACGAATTAAGATAAGCACGCTGTCTTGACTGAACTTGGCTTGTAACATTCAATTCCGATATAAAGAGGCAAGAAAATCCATCCAATCATACGCTTAATCATAGTTCCGAGTAGTGCTTAAGAAAACTGAGGCAAATTGTTTTTTATTGCGAATAGTGAAACTGTTACTTTTTAGCCATAGCACAGAGCTAATAGTTTTTGTAAGCAACTGAATGTGGCAAGTTAAAATACTGAGGATGTTAGTAATTTTCTTAGGATGTCAGTTCCTTTCCAATAATGGGGTTTACTGCCGATTCGTCGAATTCCCCATTCACGCTATTTGTACATCTACATCGAATCTCTGACAATGCCTGTGCTTTTTTAAAACTAGTATTTTCTTTCTTAGGCCTTTTTTAGTCTCTAGTCTTGCAAAAAGTTTGTCCAGCAGGCATGTATATGAGGCCGAGTATCTTCATTTGATTTATTCATGGATGGCACCTTCCACCTTGAAACTTTTCCGTTTCAAGAGCTCACTCATTTTGCTTCGGTTCTTTCGCTTCCCATACAATGCTTCAGTCGCAGGAAAAGTAGAAGTTTAACAAATCAAAAGGGGACCTAAATATTATAGTACCCGTTTTTTCTTCAAATAGAAAATATTTTATGGGACTTGCTACTCTACATAATACTTTTATCTGCAATGATAGCAAGCACAGGCTTTGTCAGAGATTCGATGTATTATAGATGTACGAATTCCGTTAATTGGGAATTTCGGCGAATCGAGAATCGGCGAATTGGGCATTCGGCGAGTGAGGAATTCGGCGAGTGGGGAATTTGGCGAGTCAGGAATTCGGCAAGTGGGGCATTCGGCGAGTGGGGAATTCGGCAAGTGGGGAATTCGGCGAGTGAAGAATTCGGCGAGTGGGGCATTCGGCGAGTGGGGAATTCGGCAAGTGGGGAATTTGGCGAGTCAGGAATTCGGCAAGTGGGGCATTCGGCGAGTGGGGCATTCGGCGAGTGGGGAATTCGGCGAGTGGGGAATTCGGCGAGTGAAGAATTCGGCGAGTCAGGAATTCGGCGAATGGGGAATTCGGCGAGTGAAGAATCCGGCGAGTCAGGAATTCGGCGAGTGGAGAATTCGGCGAATGGGGAATTCGGCGAGTGGGGAATTCGGCGAGTGAAGAATCCGGCGAGTCAGGAATTCGGCGAATGGGGAATTCGGCGAGTGAAGAATCCGGCGAGTCAGGAATTCGGCGAGTGGAGAATTCGGCGAATGGGGAATTCGGCGAGTGGGGAATTCGGCGAGTGGGGAATTCGGCGAGTGGGGAATTCGGCGAATGGGGATTCGTCGAGTGGGGAATTCGGCGAGTGGGGAATTCGGCGAGTGGGGAATTCGGCGAGTGGGGAATTCGGCGAGTGGGGAATTCGGCGAGTGAGGAATTCGGCGAGTGGGGAATTCGGCGAGTGGGGAATTCGGCGAGTGGGGAATTCGTCGAGTGGGGAATTCAGCGAGTGGGGAATTCGGCGAGTGGGGAATTCGGCGAGTCAGGAATTCGGCGAATGGGGATTCGTCGAGTGGGGAATTCGGCGAGTGGGGAATTCGGCGAGTGGGGAATTCGGCGAGTGGGGAATTCGGCGAGTGGGGAATTCGGCCAGTGGGGAATTCGGCGAGTCGGGAGTAAGGCGAGAGTCTGCAAGGTGCCAGCTTGTACTTGAATGTTTTCATGTTTTTTACTGTAATTTTCAGGGCCAATGCTTTGCTAATCAAAGCTCAGTTTGCTAAGAGCCTGGAGCTAGCAATTAGGTCGGTATAGACTGAATGAACCGAGCCAAGCGTCAGTAGATGTCGGGGCATCTCGACCAGTCCCTGGCCCAGTAGTCGCCAGTGAATCGCCAGTCACCGTCGCGACCGGTGTGCGGATTGCGCGCCGGTTTGAACCAGACTCCGCCTGGCTTCGCTTCCCCGCCGTCGCGACGCAGAGCTCGGCGCTGCTTCTCCTCTAGGCGGGATTTCTCCGCCTGCGCAGCCGCCAGATCGCCGAGTTCCAGCGCGCGCACGTCCGGCCTCAGTCGGGTGTCGGTGCCAGGCAGGCGGGCCGCCAGCCCCGGGTCCGTCGAGTTGTCGTTTAACGCCATTGAGAAGCTCGTGAAGGAGAAATAGCGCCGACTGTCTGGCGGGCGAGGCGTGTGGCGCCATAGAAGCGTCTGGCCGGGGATGCCGAGATCCGCCCGGGTGTCCGGATTCGAATCGTCGGCATCGGCACCGTTCGTTACGGAAGAATCGCCGACGGCTTCCGGGTCGGATTCTGGCGTCATTGGCAGCTCGATGCTGAACGATTTCCAACGGTGGCTGGCGAAGTCGGCGGACCGGCCGGAGCTTCCGGCGGCGCCAATTGAAACTTGGGCAAAGCCGGGCAATTCGGAGGTTCGCTTCCGGCTGGAGCCGCCTTTCTTGTGCCGCTTCCAGGCGTCGACGGGGAGGCTGTATTGGGCAAACAATCCAATGCTTTGTTAGGGGCTCCTGGCTTAATGATAATAATAATAATAATAATAATAATAATAATAGTAATAATAATAGTACTCGCAGGAGGGCTGCGGGCACCCTGCCGCTTCTAAGCGTCATTGCCTGAAATTTCACTTCTTGGCAATGGCCTTGGCAATGGCCAATGTACAGTGGAGTGTGTGCATGTACATTGGTAAGGAAAGGGGTTGATGGAAATTTTACGCAATGATGCTCATAGGAAGTCAGAGTTTGAGGCAATGGAGAGATGATGCACTGCTTTTGAGTGCAGCAACGACCTAGACACGAGTGCGCGAAGCTCTGTCTATGGTCGTGGCTGCACGAGAAAGCAGTGCAATCGACATCATTGTTACTATGGTTTACCATACTAACAACGCTTCAGTCAAAGATTCATTGTTTAACGCCGATTGTTTAACGATGCCTCAGCGAATCAGAAACGTTCTAGTCGAGTATGCTAAACGATAGTGACAATAAGCTTATTCATATGGTTCCATCGTTAAGCAATAAGCAAAGATCACTCGTGGCTACGCCACTCGTGAATTTGCTTATTGCTTAACTCTAGAACCATATAAATAATCTCCCATTGTCAAATGGTCTAGCCAACAAGAGAGACAAAATAGTGGCTAATTTCACTAACTAATTTCACTAATTTCACTAATTTCACACTAGTTGAAATTAGCGTGCGTGACAATCGCATTGCTGCACGCTAGACCATATGACAATGGCCTAACTGACACTCGCGGCTATCGCATTGCTGCCTATTTCGCTGACTCCTGAACTCCTAAATACGGTACACAGGCATAGACACACACACACACACACACACACACACACACACACACACACACACACACACACACGGTGCGCAGCGGTAAATTCAGTACAGCGACTGACCAATATTGCACCCAATCACGCACTCACACAGGGTGTACAAACGGAATTTCCAGGAATGTACCTCGTACACTCTGTGCCATGGGGGGGTCGCCCTCATGGGCGTAAATTGCACGACTGACCCAGAGCCCAATCAACCTATTCCGTGCGCAAGGCCCCAAATTAATGTGGCCATGTACACGAAAACACACGCGCTATACAGAAAAAATAACTCAATACAACGCGGGATCGAACCTGGACCAGTGGCACACAAGGCAGACGCGCTTGACCGCCGAGCCACTCTCCCCCCTAGGGCTCCTGGCTTTGTCACTCTGTATGACTTTTAGCCTAGTGGCCGGGGCTTCGCCTTATGACCGGAAGGTCATAGGTTCGAGTTCAAAGTTGCGAGGAGACAATTTGTGCTCTTGAGCAAGGCACTTAATCCACTATTGCTTCACTCCAACCAGCTGAGATCGGGTAGCAGTTTGAGCTAGGAAAATTTAATGTGGGTGTTGCGGCCCTTCCTACCCATCAGGACAGAACAGCTAGCTGTACACAGCCTTCGGGCTGTACGCCTGGTCAGCTGTCAACATTTTTTAAATAAATTTTATTTTAATGAGCTAAAAATTCCATTGTTTAGTACCGATTCTCACCTGTACAAGGCGTCCATCCATTTGCCGTAGAGCGCCCTTAATTTTCTACCCGTCGAATCGACAATGTAACCTTCGAGTTTGTGCTGATCGGAACCAATCAGAGAGTGGGAATGCCACTTCAGCTCGCTTCTGTAGCCGTTGCTATGACAACGGATGATTAGGTCGCCATACTAGGGAGGTTCGTTTGAAATAAAGTATTTAGTCACACAGTTTGAGTTGAATTTACCTTACAAATTAAGATGAATTGAGTCACAAACAGTTTGGGGTGAATTGAGTCACAAAAAGTTTGGGTGAATTGAGTCACAAACAGTTTGGGGTAAATTAAGTCACAAACAGTTTGGGGTGAATTGAGTCACAAACAGTTTGGGGGGTGAATTGAGTCACAAACAGATTGGGGTGAATTGAGTCACACAGTTAAAAGGTCAAAAGATTCAAATATTTTTGCAAATTGAATTTTTTATTTGCTAATCATTTGACACTAAGAACCATAGAAGACTTAGCTCAGTCAACAAGAGGATAAGCCGTGCCGCTCACATGCTCAACCCACAGCTTGCCAATGATGATGTTGTGAATCTTGCACAACACATTCTGCCAGGTGTACACCTCCGATCGATGAGGAAACTCCAGCGTCACCGCACCCTTGGGATTAATCTCCACGGATTTGCCAAGAAAACTCAGCTTCGGAGTGACCGCCCCGTGGAAGATCCAGGAGCCGTCGGTGGCCTCCGCGTGGAACGCGCTTGTTGGCGGGTGATGCGACACCTGCTCGCAGACGACCCGGAAGCATCTGTCTTGGGATCTGGTTTTGTAAAAGGGCAAACAGCAAATTTGCTTTTCGAATAGTCACTCCATGTAGTCAACTAATAAAAAAACAGCAATTCACCTGTCAAGCTCGAATGTCTCGCCTTGCAAAGGATTGAACGGCTTGCCCAGTCTGCACCAGTTGGAGGACGCGCCGGACACCGCGAAGGCAGTGATCAGCTGTAGCCATGTGGGATGAAGCAGGCTGTTAGTGCTCTAGTTTGACTGTTTTTGTTCGATTATTTGGTTAGGTACTGTGGTGGACCGCTGACTGAGCTTTAGATTACCCATTAGCTGCTCCCAGTGCAACTTGCTGAAAGCCCGCTGAAGGGTCCAGAGGGGGTAGGGGTGGGTAGAGGTGCTCACTGAAGGGTCCAGAGGGGGTAGGGGTGGGTAGAGGCGCTCACTGAAGGGTCCAGAGGGGGTAGGGGTGGGTAGAGGTGCTCACTGAAGGGTCCAGAGGGGGTAGGGGTGGGTAGAGGCGCTCACTGAAGGATCCAGAGGGGGTAGGAGTGGGTAGAGGCGCTCACTGAGGGATCCAGAGGGGGTAGGAGTGGGTAGAGGCACTTTTCATACCTCCAGCCTCTGCACAGGGTCGTCGCTCCGCTCGGCCTCGAACAGCAGATAAGAATACTCGAGATATTCGCAGACGCGCTGTAGAAAAGACAGCGGCTCGTTGAAGTGGACCGGCATGGCTATTCTAGTCAGTTCCTGTGAGCAAGTGGTGCAAGTGTGCATGCATGATGTCGTACAAGCGTAGCTAAATAAGGATGGAGGAGGTCCCTAAACTATGAAGGGTAGAGCACAGTAGGAAGAGGAGAGTAGTAAGTAGGAAGATGAGAGCACACTGAATTACAAAGGGTCGATACAACATATCTGAAGAAAGCATAGTACAGCCCATATGAAGGATGGAGTGTAAAGACCCACTGAAGGATACATGTAAAAGCGGTAGAGAAACTTCTAAAAGAAGAGAAAAGCGACAAGCAGATGAGCCTTAACTGAATGCTTATTTGTTTTCATCCTTCAGAAATCACAGATAAGTTCCATCGGGGGCTGAGTAGCTATGAGCAAAGTCGGTGCCGATGCATGACAATTACCAAACCTACCTTCCCGACGCAATTCTTCAGGAATTCCCACACGCTGAAGTCCTCGCGAGGACGCATTTCAACTGGCAGGCGGGTCCTTTGTGGGCAATTCAAGGCGAAACTCGAAGTAATAGAGAGTAACTTGATGAATTTAATGTAATAGAGACACCTAAGAAGGGTCAGAGAGTGGTGGATACGCCTGCTAAAGAGTCGGTTTGTGAGCAGAGACGCCTGCTCAAGGGTTTGATGGCGCTTGAGACGCCTACTGAAGCATCAGGTTGGGGGTAGAGGCGCCTACTGAAGCATCAGGTGGGGGGTAGAGGCGCCACTGAAGCATCAGGTGGGGGGTAGAGACGCCACTGAAGCATCAGGTTGGGCGTAGAGACGCCTACTGAGGCATGAGGTTGGGGGTAGAGGCGCCTTCTGAAGCATCAGGTAGGGGGTAGAGACGCCTACTGAAGCATCAGGTAGGGGGTAGAGACGCCTACTGAAGCATCAGGTTGGGGGTAGAGACGCCTACTGAGGCATGAGGTTGGGGGTAGAGGCGCCTTCTGAAGCATCAGGTTGGGGGTAGAGACGCCTACTGAAGCATCAGGTTGGGGGTAGAGACGCCTTCTGAAGCATCAGGTTGGGGGTAGAGGCGCCTACTGAAGCATCAGGTAGGGGGTAGAGACGCCTACTGAAGCATCAGGTAGGGGGTAGAGACGCCTACTGAAGCATCAGGTTGGGGGTAGAGACGCCTACTGAGGCATGAGGTTGGGGGTAGAGGCGCCTTCTGAAGCATCAGGTTGGGGGTAGAGGCGCCTACTGAAGCATCAGGTTGGGGGTAGAGACGCCTTCTGAAGCATCAGGTTGGGGGTAGAGGCGCCTACTGAAGAACGAAAGGCGGATCACGAACCGCTAATTGCAGTTACCTAGCCAACAGAGGCTGATTCCACTCTGCCGGAGTAGCCGCCTTCGTTTCCATGCCCGGATCCAGCCTAGCAACAAAAAATAAATCTAATTTTCAATCGTTCGAGTTGCGCGCTCGGAATCCGACACCAAACGCCACTAATCCCTTTATACAGTCGCGCATGGGGCGGAGTTGAACTTTCTATCCCAACTCAGCTATATAGAAATTTGATAGCCAAGACTAGCAAACGCGATTCAAACACGTGGTCTTCAGTTCTAACTCGTAGCACCCTCGTATAAGGGGATTGTGAATCGAGTCGGGGTGGCGGTTGGGGATAAAAAAATGGTGTGCAAAACGTTCAGAGAATCGATCTGCTCAGCCATGCAGTGAGACCAGAGCGGGCACTGTACATGTACTGCACTGCATTGTACGGTACTGCACTCTCCCCAGAATTTCCGGTCGCTCACGGACAAACCTTATAAACAATGTGGGCAAGAAGGCATTTTCAAGCTAAAGTTTTTGTGTGCATGATTGACCTTGGCTTTAAAATACTACAAAAGTCACGCGCCAAGCATACTTTACTATGCTTCTCTCGGACCACTCTTCTTGTGCACTATGCATGAAACAGACTGCGACTTAGTCTCGGGAGTGAAAAATAAATATGCAAGTAACTGACAGCGAGAGAATTGGCGCAACAAAATAGGGATTAGCTGTTGTCTACGAGCTGTTGTCTTGTCTCGTACACAAATGATTGTATAGTTGAAGCTTTGCTGTACGCATTTGTACGAAAAATAGGATGACAACCTTACTTAAACACTTATGCATGACCCAGCTCTTGCGTCCTCCAGCTGACCTATACTATATCAGCATAAAATAATGAAAATCAGAAAAAAGCCGTCAAAGAATTTTGCTGACAACATTACATTTTGATTAAGACGGACTAACTTACAGAGAGAGGCAGAAGGCAGGGGGGCAATAGAAAACGAATAGAAAAAGAGACAGAGCTGAGAAAGAAACAAGGAGACGCGCCATAAATGCAGACCCAGACAGGACTTGACATCGCAAACAAATTTTATTTGGTGTGTAATTTTATTGATTATAGACAAATATGCATTGATGAATAATTATAATAGTGTTGGGATAATAAACCGACACACTGCTGCAATGCACAGAATGGGATATTTGGTATTATTATTATTATTATTATTTGGCGCGCAAAAATCTGTCAAACAATTAGTAAATAAAACAGTTGGATGTGCTTGCTGGGCTAACACTAACTAAAGTTCCTGGTTAAACAGCCACTTGCGTAACTATCACATAGAATCATTTTGATTTTGTAGATTTTAATAGCTGGAAATGTCATCATACATTACTAATAGTAGTGCGCGTACAGAAATAGCAAAAATTCTAAATAAGATACTAAGTCGGATGTTATTATAATGGATTAGAAAAAGTTAGATGTTAAATAGCTGGTTAGAAACTGCTTCAAACAAAGCGGGGCACACAAACTGAGAAGCATTGCCGCTGCCTGGCCTGATAAGTAAATGCGCCCTTTTGGTCTTAAAATTTTTTCTGCATTCGGGAAGCTTGGGAAGTTAGTTGTGCATTGAGAATGGGGTCTGTGTCCCACAATGCAAGGATCTGGGAAGATGGCGTCCCACATGAGGATCTGGGAGGATGGCGCCCCACAGCATGAGGATCTGGGAAGATGGCGTCCCACATGAGGATCTGGGAGGATGGCGTCCCACATGAGGATCTGAGAGGATGGCGCCCCACAGCATGAGGATCTGGGAAGATGGCGTCCCACATGAGGATCTGGGAGGATGGCGTCCCACAGCATAAGGATCTGGAAGGATGGCATCCCACAACATGAGGATCTGGAAGGATGGCGTCCCACAACATGATGATCTGGGAGGATGGCGTCCTACAACATGAGGATCTGGGAGGATGACTTCCCACAACATGAGGATCTGGGAGGATGGCGTCCCACAACATGAGGATCTGGGAGGATGACTTCCCACAACATGAGGATCTGGGAGGATGGCGTCCCAAAACATGAGGCTCTGGGAGGATGGCGTCCCACAGCATGAGGATCTGGGAGGATGGCGTCCCACAGCATGAGGATCTGGGAAGATGGCGTCCCACAAAATGAGGATCTGGGAGGATTAATGGCCCATAATCGCCATAAAGTCCAACACTGCCAATCAACACTTCAAGCAGGGCAGGCAGCAAACAGCCAGTAAAAGAAGGCAGAAGGCAAGCCAAATTCAAGCGCTAGAGGACACAGACAAAGAACTAATAAAAAGACAGCGGGATAACAAAAATGCACATTGAAGAAGAAACAGGAAAGCTAGAAAAAAAACACATTCGACAGGGCGGCGGAGATACGAGACGGCCAAAAAAAGAAGTAGCAAAGAACAGCGGCAGTTCGCGACAAGACAATTGCAATGTATCTGGTCGACGTCCAATTTCGGATTAAAAAAAGTGAAGATAAAGAAAACTCGTGACAAAAAAATTATAAAATTTGCCGGACAGTCGGGGACCCACACTTACACAAATCGGATGATTTTTTTCTTAAAGAAATTTCAGACCCAAACAGGCGAAGACGAGATAAATACGGGCGTCGGCAGGAAATGAAGGGCGGAGCGGAGCAGCCGGCCAGCCAATGCGGGACAAAACAAGAAAAAAAACAAAAGCAATTCACGCTCAAGAGTGCCAGTCATAAATGACAAAGTTATAAATCATCATGTGTAGAAAATTAAAAAAAAATACATTTCAAACGAATACAAACATAATGGCATTTACACACAGCGGGATGTGCGAAAAATTATTTGACATCTGGCAGATCATCATTAGGTTTAATCTAGGTAACATTTGGATGTCAGTACGGTACCCAAATAAGAACCCAAAGAAATGATAGAACTAAGATAAGTATGAAAGAGTTTCAGGCCAGAGAGACACGTTACCTAATAAAAACTCAACCGCATAATATATGCACTTGTCAGATAATGAGATTAAAAAGTAAAAGCGAGGCATGCGAGTCAAATCTAATAATAGAATAGCTATATTGATTAAAGTCGGATGGTGCGCCAATTGGACATTGAAGCAATATATTTGCAACATACACACTATGTATACAAAGGTCTAGAAAAACTTGGGCCAAAGATGCAAAGCGAAGCTTTTACACAAGTTTAATCGCGACATTTAATACAGAAAAATTCTATATCGTCCAAGTTGACATCGTCGTCCAGGTCTGTGCACATCACGTGGTACCAACTGTTGCAGGAGTCGCAGCACACCCAATTCACGTTGGGATCCTTCGGCTTGATGCAGGTCAGCGATTCGCACGGCTCGCCGTCGATGTGAAACTGGCCGCTGGCGTCGCCGATAGTTGCCGACGAGGGCGCCGTAGCGGCGGCCGACGACATGCCCGAATGTCGGCTGGAGCCGTTGCCGCGCGACTGCTTCGACTGCTTGGACGGTCGCGATTTGCTAGACTTGCCGCTGCCACCGCCACCGCCGGCGCTGCTTTTGCTGCGAGAAGCCGCCGATAAGAGGCTGCCGCCTTTGCTGCCGGAATCCACCGAGGACTGTCGCTTAGCCGACGCCGACGACTTTTTGCTGTCGGATTTCTTTCCGTCGCCGCCTCCTGCCGAGGATTTTTTTACAGAGCCGCCAAATGACGATCTCGGCGCTGAGGCCATTGGCGGCGCCGGCGCGTGCTGCTGCGCCTGGTGCGGCGCCAGAGACGGCGGCAAGTCGTCGTCGCGGCTAGGCGAACTCTGCGACGACGACATCGACGAATCAACAATTGGCGGCGACTTCTCGCGCGGTCGCTTAGCCGACGAGGCGGCTGAACGCGAGCCGCCGGGCTCGACGCCGCCGCTTTGTCGCTTCCGGCCGGCGTCGCCGATCTGCAGCGAGGAGGATTTTTGATCGCCAGACGGAGCAGTTGGGCCCGTCGGCCCGCCGCCGCCCGGACTGTTGGACACCTTCTCGAATACGAACTTCAGCTCGGATCGGAAGCCGCTGACGGTGGAGCCCGGCTTGATATTGTACCCGTTGACGTGCCCGAAGCAGATGATGTCGCCAACAACTAGCAGCTTTGAGGACAGAATTCTAGTGTAGTTAATGTAGGTGCCATTCAGGCTGTGATCGACCAAGAAGTACCTGTTGCCTTTCTCCTCGGCGCGCACCTCCGCGTGCTTCCTACTGACCATCATGGGATTAACCTGCGACTCGATTACGCAATCTGGCGGCGTCTTGCTGCTGGCCCGCCCGATGATGGTAGATTGGCGGCGGATAATAATAACGCTGGGAGTTTTGCCGAAGCCTTCGCGATCGCTGATGCGGCGCAGCTGGTAGGTCATTTGGCCTGCCTGACTGGCTGTAGAGGGCGCAGATTTGGAAATCACATTGCCATGGATTATTAGACGATAAATTTATAGCAGAAAAGTACACCTAGTAATTAATTTTAGTGCACTAATACAAAATCCTATGAACTATAAAGCAGAAAAGTTTGTAGACATTATTCAAGCTCATGAAAAGCGACAAAGACATAGAATATCTTCATAAATGTTTTTCATAAACTTAGCTTTTGAGTCCATTTAGCAGCCATTAATACTATTACAAAATTAGGGGAAAAGCTAGAAATCAGGCTTCTAATTTTAAAAATGTGAACTTGACAAGTCTGTCATCTAAATATAATCAATAAGCATTAGAGATGAAAGCTTGCTATAAAGCAGTATCTATATTGAGTGTGAATATATACCTGCTAAATAAATTTAGTATACATTTTAGCATTTTGGATTTTTAGCAACGAAGCAATAAAATTATAGCTATTCTAAACTTCTTGGGAAATTAGTAACAAAAAGTATATTGACTAGAAAATATTACAACTACACAATTTTTAATTTTTTAATAACTTCAAGTTCATAGGCCTACATTTAACTAAATTACATAATTAAATAACAAAAGTTTAAACACAATTGTTAACTTGAATTCTTTATAAAGCAAAACAATTATAATTAGCTCCAATATTAAACATTACTTCTAATATATATTCTAGATAAAAATGGGATGACTATCCAAAAAATTGACACAATTAAAGTTTAACTCAAATTACTTTCAAAAACAAAAAGTTTTATTAATATAATTTAAATGTTGCCAGGCCTCTATTATCTTCCAATAATCATAGAAAAATATTACAAATTAGCAAATCATAGATTACCTGGGCTAGGTAACTTTTTATACTAATGTGGCTTTATAAATAGACAATTTTCCTCTGATTTAAGTAGTATAGCATTGTTTGCCATCATTATGCTATTTTAATAGTTATAGATTAAGTTGGTGACAAGATTTTTCTATGACAATCATTTTGTTAATAGCTTGTATGAGCAACATGATTGTCTATATCTATCTGAAAGTAGAATGATTTTTAATCCTCATTAGAATGGTTTAAGAATATTCTTTAAATATTAATGATTCTCAACTTTTGATAAACTAACTATCAAATTAGTTCAATCCATCAATTTAATCAATTTGAAACAAGTAGGCCCTATTATTCATATTGCATAATGAGGAAAGAATGAAAGTTAATAGAATTTTATAGTCAATAAAATTCCCTATGGCTATTGTCACAATATATATACTTTAGCAAGATTTGAACTAGCTACATATTAATATTTGCCTTACATGAGCCTTGGTTTCTATCAATTTTATATATTATTTTTTTAAAGTAATAACCAAGTTTCTAATTGTGCAAAAGCAATGCAATAAGATTGCTTTGTAATAAGTAAACTATATAGGGTAAAGCATTGTTAACAAAATGAGGGATCTAAAAACTAAACAGGAATGTAGCATTTTTGTTTTATTAGTATAAAGTATAGCATAGGATATTTCAAAAAATTAGATTTTTTATACCATAAAAGCATATATATAATATTTAAGAGCAGTAGTATTTTTGTCCAAGTTTTGTTTAGATAAAAAAATAGTTTAGATTTTTTCAACAATCAATGTTTTGCTTATTTTTGCTATACCCTATGTTTTCTAAATAAAATAGGTCTATATCCCAATGATAGATGGAGCTTGAAAATATATGAAAATTAATAAAATGTGACTTATATAAGCTATTGCCAAAATGATTATCACCAAAATTTCTTGTCACTAACTTGTCCTGATACTATTCTAGTTTGTGTATTTAAAATCTATCTAAAAATCTACCTAAAAATCCAGTTCTTATTAGAAAGAGTAGCTTTTATTGATTTTAAATGCCAAATTTGATAATGCGAATAAAAATGAAAAAGCATCAGAAAGAGAATTCATCAGATAATAACCCCCTAAAGGGCCCTATCTAATATTTTTGCTTTTGGCAATTGACATACATTTTAGCATGTTTTTTTAACCTATAGCTTTTAAGAGATTTAATGCCTTAAAAATAGCACCACAGTGATATTATAGCAAATTGCAGTAAAAATTTTGCTCATAGAATAATTTTTGCAAATATAGGACATTAGGATGTAAATTACAAACAACATAAATTAAGAAGAGTTATTATGCACAATTTCAAAATACATCAAACTAAGGAATAAAAAGTGGTATTTGAGGAACTAACAGTTAATTGTTTTGCAATGTGGTAGACAAAATAATAGTAAGCCTTAAATATTCATTATTCACATCGCAATACAAATAATACATAGCAGCGAACGGTGACAGTGCTTATTAATACTTATTAATACTGGAGTATTGCTAATCATGGTTGTTGGCATGCGTCACTCGATAACATTTCCTACTTTTAAATTTTAGAAACTTTTAAAAAACAAAAAAATAATAATGCAACCTTAGCTTTTTTCAAAGAATCCAAAAATTATAACTTGATTTATTTAAAGCTATCTGCTTTAAATACACGAAATTTTAAAACTTTAAAATAAACGACAAGGTGCTAATGTTTTTACAACTATTTAACTTTCAGGTCCAGGTGAGATTTAAATATTGCATATTAAATTTATGTATGTAATGAATTCCCGATTGATACTCAGATTAATATTCAAAATCGGAAAATTTTTTCAATGATAAAAAACTCAATGGCTCAAACTTTATATCCTCCATGGAACAATCAAGATGTGCACTTGAGTCGAATTTCCAGTCAAACGGATGTACAGGACCAAGGATAGTCAACTGAAAGTGGTGCTAGGCCTAGCTGTCTATCTCTGTAATATCCATCTCCACAACATATTATAATGTATTAATGCTATGTTATGTTATGCATATATAGCCTAAACGGAATTTATAATTATCTCCATATTTAAATGGCAAGAACCTTCAGTTTTTTAATTTTTTTGTGATTTTTGTAATTAAGGTAGATACAGTCAGTAACTAGCTTGACTAGCAAGCTGCGACTATTTTGGCGCATGTGTTTATTTAAACTTTTATGATTTTACAAGTGTAGGTCATGCAAAATTAGTTTGGCAAACAACCCAATACTACAAGATATTATATCCATGTTTTATATCTACGCCACACTTAGAGACACGGCAGCTGTGTCTATAATGCGAAAGCTTATAGGTACAGCGGCCGTGTCTCTAATGTTGACTAGGACCACACTTATAGACATGGCCGCTGTGTCTATAATGTAAAAGCTTATAGGCATGGCAGCCGTGTTTCTAATGTTGACTAGGACCATACTTAAAGACATGGCTGTCATGTCTATAATATTGGAGCTTATAGACATGGCAGCTGTGTCCCTAAAATAGAAAGCTCCCACACTGGAGACACGGCGGCCATGTCAATGGGAGCCTGCAAGTGCAGCCGTGTCTATAAGTACTCTGTTACATCTATGGTAGCCAAAAATGATTTTAATAATATATTTAGAATTGTGCATAATGTATGTCAAAGCATTAGTTTTTAGAGGCACTTTATTTATGCAATTATCACTTATCAGAAATCAATATAGGATAGGGTAAAGCATTGTCAATCAAACAAGAAAGTCAAGTTTTTTATTTCCTTTACTAGTCTCTACTTATTACAATATGCTATATAAGTAGAGCTATTTATTTTAAGTTGTTGCAAATAGATTGATCTTTAAAATCACACCCTACATTAGTACTTGTAATAGTTTCCTTCAGTAATTAATATGTTCAATACAAAAAGTCCCCTTTTTAGTCTGATTTTGATTTAGTTTGATTTCTGAAACAGAGTCTAGTTTGTTAATGCTATTTATTATTTGTCTGTTTATTATTTAGCTAGAATCTAAACAGAGTTTTTTCTGGCTAAATAAAGCTAGTTTTTGCTATGTCCTATGATTCTTTCTTCAACTTATTCTAAACACTTAGCTAATTAAGTTGACACTCCACACTTCAAGTCTCGAATTGAATTTTTTTGTCATATCTTAAAAATCAACAAAATTAGGGAAAATGTTGATTGTTACAAGTAAATAACATTCAAATCTAAAATACTACATGACAAAAAATTGCTATTTCCCTTAATTATATTATATATACTTTCATATATAAAATTTTATAGTTCTAGATCTACCCTATTCTTTATACTAATAAAACAAAAATGATAAAGCCTAATTAACATAAATAAATATATTAATCAGCACATAAAGTAACAAGTTTGTACTTGTAAGCAAATTACATGCTATAGACAAACAAAATATAGAAAAGCAGATAACTTTACAGAGAATTTTTTCATAGTGGCCATTAAGCCATTTCATTAATCACTATTCTGTTGTATACCCATTCTATGATATAACTAATTTAATACTATTGGCTTTTACTATAGTCTTATTGTAATATTTATGATTTTTAAAGAGGTCCATAACAATAAAATTGCCAATAGTAATATTATAAAGGTACAGACAAAGTAGTAATTGTCATAATCATTGCTAAAAATAGTATTTGCAAATATGAAGTAACACCCTAGAATACTATTTCCCAAGTCTTATTAAAGGTATTAATTTAATTTCTTACTTCAGCAACAATAAAATACTAAGTACTTCTCAAGTTGACAAAATTGTCTTCATATAAATTGACAAATAAGAAAGCCATGCTTTTAGTTAACTTTAAAGGGACACTATTCCTTTATCATGATTATTACCAATTGTACTCAACCTAAAGGCAAAAAGTTCGACTTTTACTCTAAGCTTTTAGCAACTTTCAGCTGTTACAAAAAATTCCAACTGACTAAAAAACTTAAGTTCAGAACATCAATCAGTCCCCCATGGCAACTCGTAGCGAGTACCGAAAGCACTATCGCAACTATGCGCAGAAGGCCAGCGAGGATTATCAGGAGCATCTGCGTTATCGCCAGTTGCGCCGCTCAGCCGAGCTGGCGCACCACGACTGGGCCTGGAGTGGCGTTGAATGCGAGGACACCGTCACCCCGAGCGCCGCGTCCGCCGACGCTTTGCCAAAGCAAGCAGCAGCAGGTGTCGGGGGCGGCATCAGCAGCGACCGCGGCGAAGACGCAGAAACAGAAGGACGGTCTGAAGATGACTGACCTGATGCCGCTGTCCAAGCGTCTGTCGAAGACCAAGCCCAGTTTGTCAACCCAGTCGCAGTCTGGCTCCGAGACCGACTACGAGGAGCGCGAAGCCGACCTGCTAGACGATCCGTTGGCCGAAACTGCCGAGGAGGCCGCGGCAACCGTCGCTCGAGCTTGATGAGGCCGCCGAGAGGGCGAAAATTCGAAAGGCTATTCGAGAAATCAAGTTGAAGAGGCAGGGTAAGCTGGATAGTTTTTTTAAAGCTCTTTTCTTCTTAGTGAAAAGCTTTTGAGTGCTTAGTCATTTAAATTGCAGGCTTAGTTGCTCTATAGCCTACTAACAAGTAGTCCATTTGTATTTTCAACTTAAAATAAAATAATTTTAGGGCTTGATAAGCAGCCGCCGGAGCAAGAGCAGTCGCAGCGGCGGCAGCAGAAGCAGCAGCAGCGGCTCAGTCCCAAACGCAGTCAGCCGCCGAAGCCCGCCGTCGGCTACAGCAGCGCCGAGGAGTCCAGTGACGGCGAAGATGCCGACGACGACTACGAGGAGCAGCTGGCGGCGGCGAGGCGGCGAAGACTGCACAGGCGTCTAAGACAGAAGCAGGGGGAGCAGCAGCAGCAGGAGAAGAAACAAGTTAAAAGGCGGGAACAAGCTGTTCCTGATTGCCCACCGCTGGAGCTGGATCGCATTGCCGAAGAGTCAGCGCAGCCACTATTCTATCAGCAAGGCCAATCGCAGAAGCAGAGTCTGCAACAACAGCAAAAGCAGCAACAACAGGCGGAGTCTCAGCCGATCTTCTATCCCTGGGGCCTGGGCGACCAAGAGCGCCCAATACGGACTAAAACGGACGTTCAACGTTCGCGCAACTCGCGACGTTTACGATTCGGCGCTGCGGGCTCGCGACCGCCTACCGCGACCGCGCCCAGCCACGGCCGGCGCTGGTCCGTCCACCGGCGCACGCCGTCCGGGTACCCGCGGCGGCCGTTCGACAAATCCAGCCGCCGCTGTTGCTACGTCGGCGCCGGTTGTCGCGCGACGACTACTGGCTGTCGGAGTACGCCAAGAACTTTGCGAAGTACGCGAACGCCCTGTACGCAGGAATCGGCTGGCTTTGGCTAGCCGGGCTCGAGCCGCTGACCTGCTGTGATCGTCCGAGCTGCCTGGGCTACGGACAAGAGTTGAATTATTTAAATTGCTTTGTTTTTGTTCTAGCCGATAGCCTATGGCATTCGTTGAATTTCCCAAATTTGGTAAACTATTTCGTTAATTTAGGGGCCGTTATTTTACTGACTAACTTCTCCTTTAGGTTGCTTATTACGCTCGCACGTAGTTATTATTTATTAATTAGCTATCTACTCTAAATTTATTTAAACTGCCGGTTTGCTGGACATTCCGCTATTGGCCTGGCACATGTACAATTGTACATCTATGAAGTCGACCTTGGAAATCGCCTGGCCGTCTCGAATCTATTTTTAGATTTTCTACTGGAAATTTTTTTTACTAAACACGTGACCGTCCTCGGCCAATCAAATTTCAAGGCCCCATTTTTCTTGTCGGTGTTTTTATAAGCGTGTCTCTGCTACGTACTGTATTGCTATTTGTTTTCCTTGAAAAAAATATGTAAGCTATTGCCTAGGGATTTTTTGTGACAGCCCGTTCATTCTAGACGAACAAAATTGCCACCCTCATAGGAACGCATGCTAATTGTTCGTGTTTTTTTTATTTAGACAAGACAATTAAATACATTACATTCCGTCCTAGCAAAAAATAGTATTTTAAACATTTTTTTTGGTTGACTATCGATTAGTCTGTAAGCGAGATAATCTTTATAACTTTTGACCATTATTTTAATTAATACTGAGTACAAACTTTATTAAAGTAAAGTGACAATGAGAAAATGATTTTCAACTAAGTAAAAAGTCTAGAAATGTTAACATAATCGGTTAAAACGCACGCGTGCACTAAAATGCTAACTAATTGGGTCTCTGCTATTCCAGCTGTTCAGGTGCAACCTGGCTTTGCTGATTGCATTGGCCATACATATTTGCACTGTCAATTTGCACATGATTAATGGATCGGAAGCATGCAATTTTGCGTTCTAATCCTCATACATGTAAATTGAAATCTTCGAGGACATATGTGTATGTTTGGTCTCAAAATAAATCCCTGGAGCAACTGCTAAATTTTTTTCTAACCTTAATTTATCAGGACTCGTATAACCGCTTTTAAAATAGTTTTACTTGGCAAATTTGGTATAAAAAACCATGGGATCTAAGATGGTGCCCAACTGCAAAACTCTTGCTGGCAGTCATGTACATAGGCATGAGTTGCCAGGGTGACAGTTGCGCAACAGTCGTCAAGGTGACAGTTGCGTCAACAGTCTGTCAAGGTGACAGTTGCGTCAACAGTCTGTCAAGGTGACAGTTTGCGTCAACAGTCTGTCAAGGTGACAGTGGCGTCAATCTGTCAAGCTGACAGTGGCGTCAACAATCTGTCAAGGTGACACGTTGCGTCAACAGTCTGTCAAGGTGACCAGTGATCGTGAACAGTCTGTCAAGGTAACAGTGGCGCCAACAATCTGTCAAGGTGACAGTGGCGCCAACAATCTGTCAAGGCGACAGTGGCGCAAACAGTCTGTCAAGGTGACAGTGGCGTCAACAGTCTGTCAAGGTGACAGTTGCGTCAACAGTCTGTCAAGGTGACAGTGGCGTCAACAGTCTGTCAAGGTGACAGTTGCGTCAACAGTCCTGTCAAGGTGACAGTTGCGTCAACAGTCTGTCAAGGTGACAGTTGCGTCAACAGTCTGTCAAGGTGACAGTGGCGTGAACAGTCTGTCAAGGTGACAGTGGCGTCAACAGTCTGTCAAGGTGACAGTTGCGTGAACAGTCTATCAAGGTGACAGTTGCGTCAACAATCTGTCAAGGTGACAGTTGCGCCAACAACCTGTCAAGGTGACAGTTGCGTCAACAGTCTGCCAAGGTGACAGTGGCGTGAACAGTCTGTCAAGGTGACAGTGGCGTGAACAGTCTGTCAAGGTGACAGTGGCGTGAACAGTCTGTCAAGGTGACAGGTGCGTCAATTTGTCAAATTGACAGTGGCGTCAACAATCTGTCAAGGTGCCAGTTGCGTCAACAATCTGCCAAGGTGCCAGTTGCGTCAACAATCTGTCAAGGTGACAGTGGCGTCAACAATCTGTCAATGTGACAGTGGCGTCAAAAATTTATCAGGATTAATGACCTAATGCAGTAAAACAAAAAAAGCAACACAAACAATACAAATTCAATTTATACCGCTTTTTAATAAAAGTAAACCACAGCTAACTTAAAAATGTTTTACCAATAAAAAATCCAATACATATATTTCTATTGATAAACTTTCGGCATGTTGTGTTACACAGAGAGAGAGGAGAGAGAGATAAACAAAGGAATACATACGAGCGTACATTAGAAAACTTAAAGAATAGCAAACTTTCTAAACTCTATAATGCAATCTTGAATATTTAAAACAGCTAAACTTACTTCCTTTTTTAACTGCGTCGCCGAATGTTGCAAACAATTGAGAAATGGTAGAATAAACAGTCAATAAACATTCGCCACGTAAAACCCATACAAATTATTTATTATTCAACGGTCGTGGGTTGAAATTTTGTTATGTAATCTAAGGATCAAAGCATGTTAATTACGGTACGAATTAAATATAGGTTTAACATTTTGCGGCGTTTACCTTTAATCATTACCTTTAATTAATTGTGCCGCTGATAATAATTATTTCAAAAAGTGAAAGAATTCTATTAGGAAACACAGCTGGTTGAGTGCAAAAACTCGACTTTAAACACACCTGCTCAAAAAATTGAATCTAGGAATGTCATCAACAACTTGTTAATAGTGGTAATTTATATAAAAATATTTTAAACGTTAAATAAAGATTCACGCAAGCAAGCACTTGACACGAAATTTGTCCAACTGCAACAGACACCAAAAACTAACTACTGTATAGAGAAAAAATAAAACTAACAAATGAATAAAGCTTAAAGATTTTTAGTAGATAGATAGATTTAACAATATTCTGCGGACAGGCGCACAGTTTGTGACATGAATTAGAAGATATCATAATTTATTAAGTATTGTTAGTCAGTATCCTCTATTTGTGAAAGGAATGTTCCCTTTATTCGATCTTTTAGTGAGATATCTTTAAACACTAATTGATTTTTTTACTTGATTTAATAGTTCACGTCTATTAATAACTCCTTCAACTGGACAAGGGCTCGAACTCATGACTTTGCTGTCTTGAGAGTCAAACACCCTAACCTGTAACCAATACGGCTTTAAACTAGGTAGCTGGGCATAGCTGCTATTAATATACGAGTAAAAAAAGATATGCGATGCCCAACACAGCGATGTCCCGCCCGACGGTTTCTAATGCGGAATGTCAATCATTTTAAGCGCTCATTTCTCCCCCAGATTTGCCGGCAGCAACTGAGCCGCTAGAGATCGTCGAAGCGGACGCCACAGCTTCGGCCTCGCGGCGCAGACGCTCTTCGCGCATTTTCACCATGGTGTAGGCGAAGGCGCCGACAACAACTAGGACAGTTGCTGAGCCACCAGACAGCCGACTTGCGCTCGGAATAGACAAACACGGCCAGGAGGGTCTGCAGCACAGCCTTAGTGTTGTTGCTAATGTGATGCGTCACCGGGCTAGTGTAGTCAATCTGCATGTTGGACGCCCAGCCAATCAGGAAGCTGAGAATGCCGGACGAGGCAGGAGCAGCAGGAAGGAGGTGTCGCCGATGCGCGAGTTGTAGGCGGCCGAGAATTGCCAAAGAAGATCAGCAGAGGCAGAAACAAAATAGACCCGCCGATGTTCATGTAGTAGGTGACGGCTAACGCTTGGTTTTTCTTAATAACGTCCAGTAGGCGCTTAGTAAAGATTGCCGTTCAGAGAAACGAACAGCGACGTTGAAACGCATAGAACACGCCAATAGTGGAGAGGTGTGCCGGCGACTTTTTCCTGATCAACGCCCAGTACGAAACCGGCGGCCACAACTAGACAGCAGAGCCACACGGGCAGAGAGGAGAAGCGGCGCAGCAGATGGACGAGAAAATCACCGTTGAATATTCAGCGTCATGGACCGGGCCACCTGTAGCGAGGGTGACGCAGGTGAAGTACTTCTTAGTTAATTGGCGAACAAGGGAATCCCCACTCCAGATAGGCAAGAAAGAATCCCCCCACCTCAGATACGCAAAAGAGAATCCCCACCCCAGATAGGCAACAAGAGAATCCTCACCTCATACGCAAAAGAGAATCCCCACCCCAGATAGGCAAGAAGGGAATCCCCACCTCAGATACGCAAAAAGAGAATCTCCACCCCAGATAGGCAAGAGAATCCCTACCCCCAAATAGGCAACAAGGGAATCCTCACCCCAGATACGCAACAAGAGAATCTCCATCCTAGATAGGCAAAAGGAAATCCTACCCCAGATTGGCACGAAAACTAACAGGAGTCTTTTAACGCAGCGCATATTACCTGAAAGAAGGCGACGCCGACATACTTCAAGCAGAGGTATTTAAAGGTCAGCATGCCGGTGAACATGCAGGACAGCAGTATAAAGTCTCTCTTCAGTAGGACTTCTTTAGACAGAAGGCGGCAGCTCGATATCGTGTTTAAGCACGTGACGCCTGAAAGCGACAAGCGCCACGACGACCAACACAGTGGAGGCGCACTGGGCCCAGCAACAAACAGTGACACGTCGAGCTTATTTGACAGTTTATCACCAACCAGATACTTGTGTAGCAAATACCATGGAGATGGAGGACGGTCCAATAGGTGAGGATGACGGCGGCAATCTTCAATGGTGGATGCGACTTGTCCGCTGGCATTTTACAGCGATTGGCTGGCTGCAAAATTTCAACAAATTAACTAGGCATGTAGTGGCGCCAAGTATGTAAACAATAGCAACTTAGCAACTTTTAGCTATTTGGTCAGATGAGATAAAAACTTTTGAGACTACCAATATATTAGCATAGGCCTACAGGCTATTGCATCTGCTATTAGCCAGTGGGTCCAAGGTATCCCTTAAGGAATTCTTCACTGCCAGAATTGAGAAGTTGCCAGAGTGATAGCAAAAGCATATTGCCTCAGGGGCCAGTATGGAATTCTTGCATGGCAGTAATGAAACATTAAGGTTTGTGACAATATTTTTTTCATAATGTCAAACAAGCAAACAAATTTTGTGAACACAAATTTGCAACTTACTTAGGGCAAAGTTTGTAAGGACCAAAAAAGGTCCGACAAAACTCTTCTTGCCTATAATATATCTTCCTACTTGCTACACTTTTTTAGCATTTTCCTCTAAATTTTCTGATACCTCACATAGGACCCAATAGGTATGCACACCTACTAATTAATTACATCATTCATTTACAAAAAAACTTTATTTGCTAATTTATCCACAGAGCAGTATAAATTTAGGTTTCTATACACCCACGTACACAAGTTTTTTTCGCGCGTGCACATCCGAACATGTGTCCAGCATTTTTTGTGCAAGCGATTCTCTTGTTGCCTAACGGGCAGTTATATTAAGAAGGTAGATAACTAAAGTTTAGGAACTTTTTAATTGTTTTATAGTTATTTAAGTTTTTATACAAACTTTCTAAACAATCCTTGTTATAGCCTTACATAGAAAAAGTATAATATATATCAAGTACTTTAAAACTTTTTACCAATGAAAGGATATATAACTTAAGGGTAGGCTAGTACTAATACTAACAGCAATTTTTGTCCTTTTGCATTTTTCGATTTTATAAAAAAATTATATATTTTTTAACAATTAATGTTGCCTAATGATTCTAATTAGTTTGTTTCTTGATAGGCCAATTGAAAAATCTGATTAAGAATAATACTTTGTTTAATTAAGACAAGACATTTAAGGAAAACTATTACAAGGCCAAAGTGGATATCATTTAAAAAATCAAGCTATGGTAAACAAGTTAAATGATAGTTATACCTATGGCGAATGTGATAACTGGAAATTAGCAAAGAAAATAAAAAAATAGACTTTCTTGTATTGTATGGCGGACAATATTTTGCCCTAGGCGCATCCTAATAGTGAGATAGATACATATTCTATCCACCATTCAACTTGCCTTACTTATTCTATTTATATTTTTGCCACAGAGTAAATTATAATTCGGATGAGAATAATAATCCTTATATTCGAATTCGAAATTTGTCTTCTTGTGTGCCAATAAGAGAGACAATATTGACAGATCCGTCCGTGCCAATAAGGCCAAGGGAGACACTATTCGCACAGGTGTATGCCAATAACTTATAAGCATTGCTAAATGAAATAAAATAATAACATGGAAATGATGTACGATAAAAATATTTTATGAGCTGCCGAAGGCTATTATATCGAATGATTTACATTACGCTGTCAGTTAATGTTTAAGAGGATACCTTGAATAATATTTAATAATATGATGCGTCACTATGCGGCACTCGAAACACTACAAAACAAACAAAAATTTATATACAATTTAAAACTATAAGCAGCTAATAAAACAGATATTTTACGACGATAAGGCCTAATAACATGGTAAAAGAGTTGCCCTCTACGATTTTAAAGAATTATATATTAATAATTATGGTAATGGGCGTAACTTTTTAACGACGATAAATCAAGACAGAATCGTTTCAAGTTGATTATTGTCAAGTTGTCAAGTTGAGGTTACGTTTAAGAATAGGTGCAATATTTTCCCGGTGGTCTTTCTAAATGCATGAGTATCGAAGAAACATTAAAAGTCGCAAACATTATGTTCACTTATTTGCCTATTTTTCCGTTGCAAGAGTTATTTTAATCATTAAGTGAATTTAATTACAGTATTACTTCGCTATTGCTGCTGAATTTCGCAGAAGCTTTTCGGGATAAGGTCTAAGGGGCAACGGCTAACGCTATATAGTTAATCGGTAACTATTGCAAATGATTTTTTAAATAAATGTAAAGTCATTGTACTGTAGTTGTAATTGATAGGTTAAAAGTAAGTTTATTTTAGCTTCTTCCTGGCTTCCATCAGTCTTAGATTGCAATCCCTTTTGGCTTTAATTAATTTTATATGCACCAATCACTTATATGCAAGCATTTTTTGTAAAATAACCAGTGTATACTAATTTTATAGAATTTTATAAATTAAAAAAATACTTGAATTCATTACATTAGTATTAGTAATTCTCTTAAAATTCGTGTTTTGTAAAGGTGGTAGGCAATTAAGTATCATTATCAATCTGATATAATTATCAAATATTTAAATTATTTACAAAAATGGCTTTAAAATTGTAGCAATATACAAAAAGGACAATAAGGCATAAATATAAGACATATTTTTTCTTATATAATGGACTGTAATATATTTAGCTTAAATATTTTTTTGTATATTTATACACTTATTTTAATTGTTATATCATATGTCACTAATGGAATAGCCTATAGTGTATAGACTTTGACTTACTTGACTTAGGTGCAGGGAAATCCTGGAAAGGACATAGCATAGTATTAGTGTATAGTGTTATAGACAGATCCTTTCTAGTCACTGTCAATTGCCATTCGTCAATTGGCCAATTATTAACCAATCACAAAATTTGGTCACTGTCAA
>CATNEM010000032.1:0-151383 GCA_950096795.1 Macrostomum cliftonense | reverse complement strand
GGGATGTTGGTGTTGTAGCTGTAAGACTGCGCAGCAGAGGACTGTTGATTTTTAAAAAGTCTAAATAATTAAAAATTCTGAACTCTGAATTTATAAGCGGATTTTAGGTTGAAGAGCTACCTGAGGCCGAGGGTTTGACGGCAGAGAGAGTGGAAAACCTGAGAATCTAGGGTGGAGGGTGGAGTCAATAACTAGCATCTCAGGGAGGGTGAAAGAAAAACAAGAGGATCTCAGGGGAGGGTGAAAGAAAAACAAGAGGATCTCAGGGGAGGGTGAAAGAAAAACAAGAGGATCTCAGGGGAGAGTAAAAAAACATGAGGATCTCAGGGGAGGGTGAAAGAAAAACATGAGAATCTCAGGGGAGAGTGAAAGAAAAACACGAGGATCTCAGGGGAGGGTGAAAGAAACACAAGAGGATATCAGGGGAGGGTGAAAGAAAAACAAGAGGATCTCAGGGGAGGGTAAAAAAACATGAGGATCTCAGGGGAGGGTGAAAGAAAAACAAGAGGATCTCAGGGGAGGGTAAAAAAACACGAGGATCTCAGGGGAGGGTGAAAGAAAAACAAGAGGATATCAGGGGAGGGTGAAAGAAAAACAAGAGGATCTCAGGGGAGAGTAAAAAAACATGAGGATCTCAGGGGAGGGTAAAAAAACATGAGGATCTCAGGGGAGGGTGAAAGAAAAACAAGAGGATCTCAGGGGAGGGTAAAAAAACACGAGGATCTCAGGGGAGGGTGAAAGAAAAACAAGAGGATATCAGGGGAGGGTGAAAGAAAAACAAGAGGATCTCAGGGGAGAGTAAAAAAACATGAGGATCTCAGGGGAGGGTAAAAGAAAAACATGAGAATCTCAGGGGAGAGTGAAAGAAAAACACGAGGATCTCAGAGGAGGGTGAAAGAAAAGTATGAGCATCTCAGGGGAGGGTGAAAGAAAAACATGAGGATATCAGGGGAGGGTAAAAGAAAAACATGAGGATCAGGGGAGTGAAAGAAAAACATGAGAATCTCAGGGGAGAGTGAAAGAAAAACACGAGGATCTCAGGGGAGGGTGGAAGAAAAACATGAGGCTCTAAGGGTGACTGACCTTACATGACGATAAACTGATATTAATAAAGTCGGAAATCAATCTAATCTAAAGTTTTCTAGGTTAGCAAAAACAAAAGGCACATCAAATATTAATTTTCTCTTTGTTTTTGACCAAGTAAGGCGCATGGCCCGACAGAAAAAAGTAAAACAAAACAGCACATAAATAGACAGGGAGCACACAACAGAGCTGAACTAAACTGTATGAAAAATAATGAAACTTTCGAGTTTACAAACAAATTTAACAGACTCAAATCGCCTTGCAAAACGCTCACAAAATTTGTTGCTCAGGCGGTCAAATACGCAAATTTGCCAGACATAAATATGAAAAGAGTGGAAGGCCGCGGCACAGGAGTTTTCTGAATAAAAAGGATGGAATAAAATCAATCAATAATATTCAATATAATACAGACAAAAATTCGCCTACCTGAATAGGTATTTTACAGGGAGAAGTAAAAAAATTATGATGTTATTCAATTTTTCGATTTTCATTGAATTTGGCAGAGAAAAGTTGCTTTGAAATACTGAACAATAATTTTTGGTATGAATTTCGCCTACTAAAGACTGAGTTAAAATAAAAGAGCGAACAGCAGTTAATATTCCGGTTAAATATAAATCAATGGAAGATTATTAGATTTGTTTAAATAGCGTAGTTAGATACGATAAGATGGTAAGATGCAACTGACTTAGTTTGAGTATCAACGATCAATTTAGTTATGAAAACAATAATAAAACTTGTTTAGCAAGGAACCAAATTGCACAGTCAATATGCGCACATTTCTACTAACCAGCAGCAAATTAGTAGCATAGTAAGAGTAGGAAGCAAAATAAATTAATAGGCCAGAGTCAGACAGCAGGCTTCAAAGAAGAATTACATCTGGTTCGAAGGCTCTAGAGACCTAGATGAGCGTTGCCACGCGGTTTCCAACCAGCTCACACGCTACTGTTCAAACAGCGAATAAGGAAATCTTCGTAATTCTGGCCCCTACCGGCGGTCTCATAGTCACGTGAGTAGCGGCTAACTAGCGCGTTCAACGAGATGAAGCCGTCCAGATTCATCTCGCCCGAGCCATTCTGCTGGAACCGGCGCTGGGCCACGTGCAGGAAGTGCGGAGAGAACTGGCGCGAGTGGATCTGCTGGAGAGCGGCGGCCAACTCCTTGGCGTCGATCAGGCCGGAATTGTCGGCGTCGTAGGACATGAAAATGCCGCGCCAACGCTGCACAAAGTTGTAGATGGCCTGCGCAGGGTAGGGGAAGGGCTGGATGTTGAAGTGTCGGGAGGATAAAGCTGGTACTAAATCTGCAGGAGGGCTGTGCACCTTGACGCTTGAAGTGACATCGTCCCACAACCAGCGACGGGGCATGACTGTCCATGGCGCTGACTCCTGAAGCGCGTTCAGTCACACTAAATACGGTATGCAGGCATAGACGCACACACAGGCCGGCTCCCAGTTACGCACTCACATAGGGTGTAAAAACCGGTAATTCCAGGAATGTACACTCTCTATGCCTTGGGGGGTTGCCCTCATGGGCGTAAATTGCACAACTGGCCCATAGCCCAACCAATTCGTGCACAAGGCCCCAAATTAATGTGACCCTGCACACGAAACCGCGCTAGGGAAAATAGCTAACCTACAACGCGGGGTCGAACCCGGACCAGTGGCACACAAGGCAGACGCGCTAGACCGCCGAGCCACTCGCCCCCGGATAAAGCTGGTGCTTCTGAAGTTTTTGGATGCCAAATTAACAAAAAAAAATGACTCGAACCTCAAACTCCCCGATCTCAATGCAGCCGCTCTGGTCAACGTCGAACATGTTAACCAGCAGGCGGCAGGTGCTCAGCGTGAAGTGGCGCCAGTCGTCAGTCACCAGAGCGCCCTGCAGCTCCTGCACAGTGATGGAGCCGTCGTTGTTCTCGTCAACGGCCGCGAACCACATGGCCACCTCCGGGTTCACCGGCTGCGGTTGCGGCGCCGACGGAGCGGCCGGCCGGGCGGGGGGAGCCGCCGCCATCGACTCCTCGTAGGTGGGCGGCGGGCCTTCGTAGGCCGGCTGGTTGAAGTTGTATTGGAACGACTGCAAGGGTTTATTGGTGATTCTCCCATTAGTTTAAGCGTTTCATTACTGGCTGTCCATGTTTTTCCTGACTACTTTCCAGGTATTTCTAACCATAATTTTCAAGTACCAATTGATTCCCTAACAGCCTTTTATATGTTTAATTATTTAATAAAAGAGAGCAAACATAAAACATCGAAGACATTACAGTTTATAAAAGCGTTTTCAAGTTATTATATTAAAAAATACAATATAAAACTTTTATCACAAACAAAAGACAAAGGCGATGCATAAAAAATAATTGTAAAATAAAAAATCGAATAATTCAATAGCGCATACGGTACGCTCGGGCTTTGCTGCAAAAGGCATCTCTAATCTTTTAGGTTCCTTTATTGGAACTTCGAAACTTCGTTTATTGGATAGTTTTTGGAGTCCAATTTTCGCGGAAAATATACACTACGGTGATAGGAAATTTGAAGTTTTTCGACATAAGATTAAAGATTGCGCTCGATTGGTAGCAGATGCAAATCTCATCTTTTGATATGTGGTTCCTGCCTTCTTACTCTGCCTCCTGCCTCGAACTATGTATATCCTTATTAGTTAAATTTTGATTCTTTAAAATTATTTCCCTTGTAAAACATTTGTCGAAAATTTTATTTTTAAGGAAATTGGTATTTTAACAGCTGCGCAGGTTCTGATCCTCTTCTAATCAAGTCTACCTTATTCAAAGAACATTTCTATCAATCAGTATTTCGAATAACTTTGCTGGTCCAGTCACATGTCAATGTCCGATTCTCTCTGGATTGGTTATTTGTCATTTAGAAGTTTTTTTTACGAAAGTGAATCAATATCATAAAATAATAGGAAGATCAATTTTTTACACATTAAGACGTACGTAGTTCGATAGAGTAAGAAGGCAAGAAGCACATATCAAAAAAGGAGAATTTCATCTGCTTCCAATCGAGCGCAATCTTTAATTTTATGTCGAAAAACTGCAAATTTCCTATCTACGTAGTGTATTTTTTCCGCGATGATTGGACTCCAAAAACTGTCCAAGAAACGAAGTGTCCCGTCCTTTTACTTAAGGTTTCATTGTGTTGCACTTGCAAGCCGCGCACTATCTCTCCATTATTTAACCCGAGCGCTAGTCGGCAACACTATCTACAGTAGGGCGCGAGTAATCGCCCTGGTTGTCAAGCATCTTTGGCAGCTCGCGCAGCAGAAATTCCTCTAGTGAGGGCGCTGTGTAGCGATGCCCGCCCACCTTGAACAGCCTGGCTAGGCGGGTTAGGCAGGCGTTTAAAGCCAGAAAGGCGTCAAGGCTGAGCGCCATGTGGTGAACAGAGCGCGGCATTCGTGAGCTCAACAAGTTCAATAGGCGGGCGATGAACTGAGGCGAGAACTGGTGCTTGTAGATAGTGCTGAGCGCAACCAGCAGCTCGTACTGGTCAATGCTGCCGGACCGGTCGTGGTCCTGGTCCAGAAAGGTGGTGGACCATTCGTGCAGGAAAGAGCGCAGCTCGAGGTACTCGCTGAATTCCAGGCGGCCATTTTGCACGTGAGAGTCGAAGATGCGAACTAGCAAGCGGCAGGTGGGCAAGGTGAAGGGCTTGCAGGCGGGGCTCAGCAGGCCGCAGCGGAGCTCCTGGGCGCTGATCAACCCGTCGCCATTTCGGTCCATTAAGTTGAACCATTCGCGCGCCTCCACTGTGTCCCGGTCCATCATGTGGCTGCAAAATTGAACGCTCCAACTGCCTATTATAATAGTAAATGTTTTACTTGTAGCCCCTAAATCAACTACTATTTTTGGATGACTTGTCATTAATGCAATGCTATGAAAAAATAGTTTAATGTAAAAAAAACATCAAAGGTTTCAATATTTTTGCACCAAGGGTCAAATTGATTACATTTTACATAACACATTTATGCTTCAAGATCTTTTCTTAGCCTAAAAAATCATGTAATATTCATAGTAGCTACTAGATTTAGACTAGAGAGCACAAGTTAATATTATACTTTTGATATTAATATTGTTAGTATATAATACAACTTGACTATACTAACAACCAATAATAATGATGGACAATAGGTCATAAAAATATACTTGGAAGAAAATAGACTAGCCATTTTTTTATACAAATGGGTGCTAATCAAATCAAAACTTGGAATAGCATTGAGTATAGTTTATCAATAGTTGTATATGCATTCTACTTAGCAATGAAAACCTATAGTAGGCAAATATGTAGAATGACCTCCATTCTAACTCTGAAATATTTCTAATATAGAAGTAAAATAGCAATGAGTTAGTAAAAATGGCAAAAAATATTATTAGCAATCAATGACAATTAATACTTGTTATTACATATTATCATTTCTCTTTAAGGCTAGGCCATTTTCCTTTATTAAAAAGTTTACTTTTTAAAAGTGAGTATCACCAATTTTGGCAACAAGACACTTTGGCAATAGGCCAATTATCAATTACCATTATGGTGACAACTACTAGTTATATTGGTGACAGATACTTTAATATTTAAAAAAATTAATTAACTTTAACTTTAAGTAGATTTATATAAATCATATAGTATATGCATTGGCATTCCTTTGGTTCACAATCACCCATGTCTCTAATGCCAATTCAGTACCAAAATGACAAAGTGGAATCACACAATTGAGAGATCTCAATAATTTATTGAAGTTTATCAAAAGGCATTAACCAAAAGTGACTGCATTGTTTGTCACATATGTCACATCTGTCACGAACCAAAGCTGGGCATACATTACAGTCCAACACTCCTAAATAAAGAGGTGACAGCAAAATAATTTTAACATATACCCAGCCTTGGTTCACAATCATTTAAGTAGGGTTGCTGTGGGTTAACGATTGATATGAATACTCATTTGTTAGGTCACTGCAAGCTATGCACAGCCACTCATATATATCACCTTTGGTATACAATCATTTGCATGTCTCTGTCTCCCTTTGAATGATCATGAACCAAAGCTAGGTAACTATTTTTTTAGACTCATTACTAAACTATGGGCATGAAAATTTTGTGTTATTCATCTTCCCAGCTTTGGTTTGTGATCATTTAAGGGGGACTGGGACATGAAAATGATTGTATATCAAAGGTGATATTTAGGAGCAGCATAGCTTCTAGTGTCAAACAGTTGTCCTTTTGTCTGACTGTTGTTATAATCGACTGGTCTGGAAATCTGCGCTTTTGAGTTTCTGTTCCTTTTGATGGTGATCACACCTTCTTTTAATGGTGATGGCAACCTTCTGGGATGATCATGAACCAAAGGAATGCCAATGCATTCACATGTTTCATATGTTTGAGGATAAATATAATTGTAATATACAATGTGAATTTGGAATTCACATTAAAATGTTGTTATATAGAAAGTTAAATATGAAAGTCACAATATATAAAAACTGCCACTTAAAGTTAACAAAACAAAATGGTATATAACTGCCACTTTAAGTTAACAAAACAAAATTGTTATACATAGAAAGTTATTGAAAGACAAAATACTCAATATATTTCCATGCATTATTATATTCAAAGTTGTGGTTGTTGCCATTATGAGCCATAGCCAGAAAGGTGGCCTCTGGGGTGAAAATTCCTATGCATACAAAGGGTCTTAGCACACATTGCCACACAATTGCAATATATACAAAAGGTCTATCTGCATTTTGGAGCACAATTTGGGTATATACTGAAGGGTCATGGCACATATTGGCACAAAACCTGGCACAAAATCAGCAATGTAAGTTGTAAATTTGATAAAAATTTACCAAATTTGCGACTGTAACTGGGGTGTAAGTATAAGATTTTGAGGAGATTACTTACAAGCATGTAGTAAGTAGGAAGATATAAAGAAGAAGTGGTTTGCAGGACCTTGTTGGTCCTTAAAACTTTTGCCCCAAGTAAGTGCACAAATGGTGCATGGAGGGCGCATTGATTTCCCCCTAAAATTTATTCCAGTGCACACTGTGCCACCTTTCTGACTAGCTATGGATTATGAATAGTTGTTACCAAAATGGTAACAGTTGGACTATCACTAAATTGGCTTTTGCCAAAGTGTCTTGTTGCTAATATAACTGGAAACCTTTAAAGTAACCACTGAATCTTCTATAAAGTAATTTATAGCAAATATGTTGAAAATCTTTTTGATTTTAGACTACTTATCTAAAATAAGTAATAGTGCAAAACGCAAAGCAAAGGATCTACCATTGTAGGCCCTATATTATGGGCCTGTAATAACTAGTTTTGATGACTATTGAAGATTTAACCCTTTTAATATGATGATAATAATGTAAAAAATTACAAAGACAAGTTTTGATTATACACAAAAACACTAGGCCTAGATAACAAACAGGCGCGTAGCCAGGAGTTCCTTCTGGGGGGGGGGGGGGGTCAAAAAATGTCGAAGGACCAAAAAAAAGGTCCCGCGAACCACTTTTACCTGAATTTTCCCTATTCTCCATTCTGCGACTTCTGCTTTAAATTGAATTGAAAATTCAAAATTTTCAAATTTTCGAAATTCAAAAATTCGGTCTACATCAGCCGTCTGGGGGGGGGGGTCATGACACCCCCCCCCAGGCTACGCCCCTGATAACAAAAATCTGCTTGTACTCTTAGTCTTCTGATTACTCTTTCCTGAATGGTCCATGTATTCAATAGAAAAACGGGAATAGGTCAATGTGCTTTATACCTATTTATAAGCAACGCCAACTTTTTATATCTAAATTCTAAGAGCCGTGAAAAAATAGGAAGTTTGTTGAAAAAATTACAATTATATACTTGTGATGACGATTGCTTAAGCGACATAAAATTAAGTTAAAGTTCCTATAAATATACGCTTTTGAATGTAATAGAAAGTAGCATTGAAAAATTTACAATTTGAATTTATTGGGAACACAAAAATTAACTTTATTTAGAACTAATTACTTAAGCTACGTAATTAAGACCGTATTTTACTTTTCCTTGTTATGCTGAGTGAAAACAAAAAATTTAAATCAAGTCCTGTGCACAACGACTTGAACATTAAAGTCTGACCTTATTAATCTTCGGTCTAGGCGGACTAGACCTACATAGTAAGGTCTAATGTTCTATCCAACTTTTATCAGTGAAAAAAAGCGTCTTCTTAGTATTATATGCTAATGCTTTTAATTTAATTATCCCTCATTGTTTCATTGCGTCGTTTTGCATCGTCTTTGTGAAAATATTAAAAACGACTTTCTATCCTTACAGGATATTGGAACTTTTATGATTATGATTATGTTTACGATCATGATTATGTTTTTAAACCTTTTAATTCTTTAAAGTTTTTGTATAAAAAGTAGTAGGCTATGTTGCTAGCATAATTGACAAATATATTTATATGCATGCACCGGTGCACCCTATTTACAAGTTCTGTTGATAAATTATGACTTTTGGTTTAGGAATTTTCCTTAAAGCTTTTTATACAGTAACCATGAGATAAATAATTTTTTTTCATTTAATTTTATTTGTTTTAAGCTTATACTGCATAAAATTATTTTTTTTACTGATATCACTATTAGGCTAAGTTAAGAATGTCACTTTAGACATTAGTATAATAAGATTTTCTTTGGATTAGTTGTGGATTGCAAAACTTTGATCAATTTGAAAACCTTTCCCTAAGTCTAAGTTTTAATTTAGCTTATTTTTGAGCCAATCATCAGAGCTTAGCAGTGATATTAGGTACAGACTAAAATGGCAGTGCTTATTCCCACAGTCCTGTGCCAATAGTGCCCGGCTTATTCGCATGGCAGTGTGTTTAAATGGGGTCTGCCGTGCCAATAGTGCCCGGCTTATTTGCACAGCAGTGTGTTTGAATGGGGTCTGCTGTGCCAATAGTGCCTACCTTATTCGCATGGCAATGTGTTTTAATGGGGTCTGCTGATCAAAGTACTTTTTCATTAGCTGTCAAGTATTTCGACACTTGATCCCTCAATTGCTAATTGTAACTAAGATGGGCAGATTAAACCTTTTAGTACCACAATATATTCACAAAATGATTTTCAAAAAATTGGAATATTGCATGTAAATCTAACACTATTTATTCATGCACATGTTATCCTCTTACCGAGATGGGGCACATTTAATGATTATACTAGCTATGAACTTATTGTATTTTCTTAGCAAAATAATATTTTTAACTACATCATACTAACTGATTCATTCACTTCAAAATTTCACTTGTTTTCTGTGATGTGATCCCTGGCCTGGCTACCCAGTTTTTCATTTTTGCACCCTGCTTAAACATGCTGTAGCCTGTTTTCCTAGGTAGGGTAGGAGTGTAACAGCCCTCTCCTACCCCTGGGCACTAGACTAGCTAGGGGTCATTCACGGTTCACAGTGTGATAACTTAGGCTTGCATGTTAGGGTCGTGGTGAGTAGTGGGTGCAGTAAGTAAATCAATTCTGTGCAGTTTCTCTCTCTCTCTCGCCTTTGCGTGGTCAGCCTTTCTCTATTGTATTTGTCATGCGTACTTGCTATATGTGTACAAAAGTAAGAGTTAGTTGTGATCATGTAAATCAATATTATAAAATAAAGCTGGTTTGGCTACTCAGAGGTTAAGCGTTGTTGTCTCTAAAATCAGTCTTGGCTTGACTTTATTTCAACTAGAGATTGCGCAACAGGTGCGGTGACCTTGATACCCACCCCACCTCCACCTATTGTTCTCTTTTTTGGATGGTTGCACAACCCCAACAAACTTGGAGATAACTTTCTCTAGGTACCTCCAATCTGGGATATTTTTAGGATTTCTTAATCTACGCATTCACAGCTTTCTGGCAATACCTTTTTCATCTCTGTAGCCCTAATATTTTGGTTTTGCATTATTAATGAGCTGATTGCATAACCGCCCCAACCCTCGAGGGTCATCTGTGACCCTTCGGCGACCCCTTCAGCCAATTGGAGCAAAGCACCGGGTCAAGGTCAGGTCAGGTTCATTGCAGTCACAGCTCACGTGCGTGATGAGTGATCGTCACGTGATTCTGGGCCTATATATACCAGCCCAATTTTGCCCCGAAATCTCGAACCTTTCGGGACTCCGAGACGACATCAAGTTCCATACATGCGCAACACCTGGCCGACCCGGCCGAATCAGCCGGGTGACAGGCCTGCCAAGCAAGGGACATCGCAAAATTGCCGATGTATGTCGCAAAATTGCTGATGTATGTTGCAAAATCGCCGCTGTATGCCGCAAAATCACTGATGTATGTCGCAAAATTGCCAATGTATGTTGCAAAATCGCTGATGTATGTCGCAAAATTGGTGAAAAACGAGGGGGTAAGTTGCAAAGTAGAGAGGAATTGGGAAGATTCAGACAAAAATGGTTCGCGGGACCTTTTTTTTGGTCCTTCCAAATTTTTGCCCAACTAAGTCGCAAATTTTTCCACTGACGAGCCATGTCGCACTTTTTGTCACAAACAATGTTGCACTTACATTAAACAACGTCGCACTGGCTGGGTAAGATTCAGGAGGTTGTGCATGTATGTCAAGTTCCCTGTCGAGTATCTCCTGGACGCCTCGCCCGACTGGCCCCTGTCAGTCGAGTATCTCCCGGCAATAAATTCCCCCTACCAACATAATATTCCAGTGGTGCCTGACTGGTCTACAAAGCCTTGCCCTGGTCAGCTGAATCCTCCCGCCCTATATCCCCCGTGTCAGCATCAGCATCAGCATCAGCGACGACTCCAGCGATCACAAACACACGCAGCTGCAACTCCAGACCTGACCCCGACCTGCCCAAAGCTAGGTTCCAAGCGGCTGAGGTGAGTTACTCCCAATATCTGCTGCTTGAATTTCTGCTCTTGTGTGCCATTATCTGTCTAGGTTTGGTCTTTATTAATTACCTTAATATAGTGCACCGTGCTACCTGCGTTGCCAATTTAGGTGTCGCAAAAGTAATCTTTAAGTTTATTAGGATTTTAATTATTTTAATTGCTTAATTAAGCCATGCCGCAGCTGGCTTAATCCGCTAGTGCGCCACCCCAATGTATTTCAATTTGAAGCCAGTGGCACAATCAGGAGTAGTTAGTGCGCCCCTGGCCATCTTAGTTAGATAATATTTCATCCCCCCAAAATCCTCTAAAAATTGTGCACAGACAGGAGCCAATAAGAGTCGCTCATTCCACCTTGCTAGGTGCAGGAAGGCAAGGCCTGGCGTGCATTGGAGCCAGCCTCACGCAGCCAGCAAGGCCAAGGTGGGGCCTTAAATACATCTTCTGAATTTCATTTTCTACAAAAATTCATAACAATATAGAATATTATCTCTCAATAAAAGTCAATATATGCTCATAAAGTCAATTCAATTTGGCTAATTGATTATGTACATGTAAACCTGTTATTAGGTTTATTAACAAAGTTTTGATAAAGGCTTCTATTGCATTTAGCAATCGAGAAGAAAAACATAATTACGTATTTAAAAAAGAAGCAAAAAACACACTGCTGTGCAAATAAGCCGGGCACTATTGGCACGGCAGACGGTGTTATGGTGGCCCCATTCAAACACACTGCTGTGCAAATAAGCCGGGCACTATTGGCACGGCAGACAGTGTTATGGTGGCCCCATTCAAACACACTGCCGTGCAAATAAGCCGGGCACTATTGGCACGGCAGATGGTGTTACGGTGGCCCCATTCAAACACACTGCCATGCGAATAAGCTGGGCACTATTGGCACGGCAGACGGTGTTACGGTGGCCCCATTCAAACACACTGCCATGAAAATAAGCCGGGCACTATTGGCACGGCGCCGTGCAGATAAAACTGGGCTTATTGGCACGGGACCGTGGGAATAAGCACTGCCGACTAAAATGTGGAACAGATATGGAAACGGATTGTATCTCCAGAGTGTATTTCCTAGAACTCATTCTGTAGACCTATTTAACACCAGAAAAAATTGTAACTGTTCTACTGCCTGTTTAGTCAAACATGTTCTTATCAAATTGATTAATTAAATGAAGCTCATTGCTACTCATTAGAAGGTTAAATTTGAGCTTTTTAAAATAAGGCATTTTAAAGAAAATTCCTAATCCGCATCATTCCGCACCATTCTGCATTTTAGTTAGTACCATGATATTAATATTGGCTTAGGAAAAGGACCACATAGTAGAGGCAAAAAAGGTAATAGCATCTTCAATATAAAAAATATCCTTTTGAGTAAAAGTTAAAAAAGAGAAGAAAATAAAGTTATAATAAAATATTATGATTGAAATTTTTTTAAAAATAAAAAAAGATTATTAAAAGGCAGTTGTTATTTGTTTGGTTGACCAAACAAACAGCCATTTTGGATATTTGTCTGGTTAACTGGACAAATAGCCACTTGGATATTTTTCTGGTTAACTTGATAGCTATAGCCTCATTTTGCTAGTTACTGTTTTAATTTGTTTTTTGTTTTGAATGGCACCAAACCAGCAGTCTAGTAGAGTGCTGGCTACATCTAAAAGTAGTGGTTATTTAGCTGAGTAGACTGGACAAGCATGCATGCTTGAAAAAAATCTGTTCTCTATTAAGAAGATATAAAATGCTATATAATGGCATATGTGGGTATTTCCAAATGACTGGTTGAGAAAGGACATATAGCAAAAATGGGTTTAATCTAATCATTTAAATAGTATTTTAATAATAATATATTAAGATAAAAATGCTACTTCATGGCAATTTCCAATTGGTAATGGATGTTTACCCATACTGACAAAAAAGAATATTTGCTGTTTAACCAGTGAACTGTCACAATCATTATGTTTTTCTCCATTAAACTATACAAATCCCAAACAATTCTTTGTTAATTTTATTGGACAAATATCCATTTAATGGCTATTTGTCCAGTCAACTGGACATATTACTACCACTTCTAATTGTCCCGCTAACTGGATGAATATCCAACACAGACATTTTTTGGCTAAATGGACAAATAACTGCCTTAATAAAAATACTTTTTTCCATGGATTGTAAGCCAATTTCAAGTTTCATTTCAAGTTTATTGTATACAATTAAATTTTTTTATATTAAGTACCAACTGCTAATGATATTGCATATTAATAGCAAAGTTTTTGAATTATTTAAAATGTAAGTCCATATAATTTTTTATGTTTGGTCTTATGAAAATGATCCTGTTAGTGAAGCTATTATTTTTTGTAATTTTAACTATCTTCTGAAATGATTATTGCAAAATTGTATTCTTACAGTAAAGTAAATTCTTATATATTATCTAAATAATATACAGCGATACTACCAATAGATTAGTAATAAAGTAGTGAATATAGAATTTGTAGAGAGCCCTACATTATATGCAAAAGAATTATTTAAAATGGTAAAAAATCATGCATTACAATAAGTAGTTATTAGTATCCTCAAAGCATATATACTCGCTTGTGAAAAGATAATATTTGGTTCTTAGGAAATTTCTATATATTTTGAGGATTTTAGAAAGTTTTTTTAGGGTTGGCAAAGTTCACTTAATGAAGTAATCTCTATAGCATTCAATAACTTTCCGCCATTGCCCTAGTAGACTTTGAATAGTAAAATTCAGCAGACTGCAAAGCAAAAAAGTTGGTGATTCAAGCCTTGACACCTGCATTATCCTCAAAAGAAATCTTTGTAAGATGAGCCTATGGTGCTCAAAATAAGTGGTAGTTTATAGGTGCAAGATCTGGGCTATATGGTAGATATGACAGCACTTACTAGCTAGCTTTGCTTCTAGCAGCTTTTAGTCAATTGAGCTGTGTATAGCTAACCATTATCATAGAAGAAGCAAACATGTTAATATGCGGGACACTGTTGTGGATGCAGTCAGCCACATTCTGCAACTGGCAACAGTAGAGCTTAGCAGTGATGCTAGTATTGGGTGGCAGCAGCTCAAAGTAGACAACTTCTTCATTGCCCCACCAATAGCAAAGCATCACTTTCCTAGGGTGCAGTGGAGCCTTTGGCTTGGGCTTTGGCTATTTGTCATTATCAACCCACTGGCACTTTTGGTAGATATTGATATGTATCACCCACTTCTCATCACTAGTGAGTATGGAGACCAGCCAATCTGGTGTTCTTTTGTAGGAGATAAGCAAAGTGCATATGCATTCCAATGCATGATGACATATGCATTGCAAAGCTATGCATATGTCTGCATAGCTTTGCTGGGCATGCTTGGTTAGGTCATAGGGTCCACTGTCCAAGAAGCTTGCTCTTCTTGCCCATGGCAGCCAGGTGTTCAGTGACTTGCATATCAAGAGTACCCTTGGATGAGGGAGCACCCAAGAATGGCTGCTAACTCATGCAGTTTGATGAGGATTGGTCTCTAAAAGTGTCCACAGCAGTTCAGAATCAATCTCAAATGGGTGTCCAGACTGTGGTTCATTGGCAAGGCTATATAGTCTTTACTTTGAAAGTGATTGAACCAACAACAAACTGTGTGGTCAGAGACAGCTTCTTTGCCAAATGCAGTGCATAGGCACCAAGCCAATTCAGTAGCTATAAGGCCTGCTAGGAAATCATATAACATGCACTGTCAAAGCATCGTGCTATTTAATTTAATCTTTGCAGCCATAATTGGCTTGCTAAAAATTCAAATAGCTTATTTGTAATGAGACAGTGACTTCTGCCTTGTATATGTATAAATCCTAAGAAATATGTTACTTTGAATGACAAAAATTAAATACAGACAGAACTTTTCCAATAACCCAATAAAATATTATGTTAGTCACAAGCAGTGTTATTGCTGGGCAAAATCAAATTAGCAGTGCAAGCCATGAAAAAATGGCGCAAATGAATAAAATGGTTTAAAGATGCTTGTAACATTGTCTTTATATTCCAAGAGCAAAGAAAATGTATCGTCACATTGATTGATATCTTAATAACACACATTAATGTGTGTATTTCCAGTTTAACTAAAATTTTTATTGAAGTTTTAAAGTTAAAAGTATTTTTACCTAAGTGTAAAAGTATAACTTTTCACCCAAATTTAGCTAAAAACTAATACAAGCATAGTACTTGCATGCTAATCTAAACAATAGTTATACCGATTTAAGCCCACAATTCCTGGTTTTCCCTTACCTCGCATTGCATTGCATGAGTCTGTCATGACAGACAGCACACTTTTGTAGGGCAGGTCAAAGCGGTGGAGAATTGACAGGATTACAGACTTAATGCCACCCGCTGGAGCGTCGGTCAACTTCTCAACTTCTAGAAATAGCAGTTGTACCTTCTGTAAGGAAGAAATAAGCGACCGAGCTAGCACAATAAGCCACGATCGGTCGCGCTTTTTCCCTTCATCCAGAAGGATTGAAAAGGGTCCGTCTTTTAAAGCCCTAATCATTTCCTGCTTGGCATTTGGAGCAATGGTTTCGTTAATAAGGAAAGCTGTTTTTGTCCTGGCACAGGAAAATGATGCCGCTACTTTGCTGTCCCGCAAGGCAACTGGCGTGAGAGCAGAAAAAATGTCCATTACACGAAACGACTGGTCCTTTCTTGCCACTAGAGTCACGAGAAAACTAAAGGCAGACCAATTTGAATGACAAATTCGAATTTTTTAATTCTAATGTCTTTTGGCTTTGCAGCTCGGCATACCCCATCCAATGCAGCCACTGTGCCCTCCTTGTCTCAAAAATAAAGTTGAATATTGATTTTATTGTTTCTTATAAAAGAGCATTCTATAAAACTATTATCTATGATTTGAAATAATTTTTTGTAATGCGACAATGATGACATTATTTAGTTGAAATTAAAAGTAAAAATATCGTCATTGTGAGACTAAAATCTCCTTTACTAAACGATCACCAACTTCAGCCAGCAGCAATGTCCGGCTCCCAAATGCGTCAGCTGTCCGCAGCCACAGCCCGGATGCTCAGCAGCGGCCAGGTGATTCTTGGTCCGGAGTCTGTGGTTAAAGAGCTGCTCGAGAATTCAATAGACGCCGGAGCCAGCAAAGTTGATGTCCGTTTAGACAGCTGCGGCCTGGATCGCCTTGAAGTGCTGGACAATGGCCGCGGCTTTTCGGCTGAAGATGCCGAGCTAGTTGCCATGCGGCACTGCACATCAAAGCTGGCCGACGATTCTAAATTAACTGACCTGGCCACGTACGGTTTCAGGGGCGAGGCGCTGAATTCTCTGTGCTCAGTCGGCCAGCTCAGCATGGCCACGCGCTGCCAGGGCGAGGAGCTTGGCAGGGAGTACGCGTTTGACAAGACCGGCCAGGTGGTCTCGCGCCGCAGCGTGGCCATGCCGCCTGGCACCCGGACCACCGTGCGCCAGCTGTTCCACTGCCTGCCAGTCAGGCGCCAGCAGCTCCGCGCTCCCAAGCGGCTTCGCGAGGCTCTGGCCTCTGTTGAATCTGTTATTCAGTCAGCCGCTCTGGCCAATCCCGGCGTCCGGCTGGCGTTGCTTAGCGACGGTGAGATGCTGCTCAGCCTGCCCGACTGCGCCAGTTTGGACGATCGCGTTCGTCAGGTGCTCGGCTATGCTGTATGGCAGCAGCTGCGTCGCGTGGAACGTCCGCTAGGTGTCGGCGAAGGTGGCGGTCGCATTGTGGCCTATTTGCCAATTAGCGGCGCCGACAAGGCCATGGTGTTTCGTAGCGGCGAGCTGCACTGCTTCTTCATCAGTAAGCGATTCTACAGCCTCCCAACCCTACCCTAAGGAATTGGTCCTACGAGTATTAGGTGCAGCTTAAGGCTAGTTTTTTGGGCGTTTGACTCATGACTCCATCGTTTTTTGTTTGATTGCGTAATACGAACGCGGGTTACACAAGCTGCTGCGAATGAATTCCAGTTAACAGGCGCCCAGTGCAGTCTGCTAAGCTGGCCAAAGCAATCCGCTCAACCATCTCAACGGCGTTCGGCGTGCCAGCCAAGCTGCCATTCTGCGTGCTGTCGCTGGAGCTGCCAGCCGACTCGCTAGACGTGAACCTGAACGCCGCCAAGACTCAAGTAGGCCTAGCTAATGAGGCCGCCCTGTTAGACACCATCAAAGCCATGCTGACTGAAGAATGCGCTGCGCCATCTGCTGCCGTGGATCCATCGCTTGCAGACGTGTCAAATACTGTTGGCATTGCTGATTCGGCGCTGACTGCCGCTTGCAACAGTGCGCCTGTCAGTAAGGATGTCAGCGCCGAGTTGGTAGAATCTGCTGCTGCAGCTGCCGCTGAACTGGTTGATGATCGGCCGCAGCCGTTGCCAGTTGACGCAACAGCGGTTGCCATGCAAGGCGGCGCCGGCACAGACATCATGCAGCTCATTGACCTGACGGTGGCGGACGACTCAGCTAGTGCCGTCGCAGACTGCGAGGACTCGCCGCTACTGAAACGGAAGCAGCCGCAGGCTGTCGCCGCTTCAGACGATTCGCCGCGACCAGCCAAGCGTCGGAAGCTGCCCGCAGACTCCACCGATCAGCAGCGGGTCGGCATCAACGCTTCAACAGTTTCTTCTCCGCCGGCTCCAGAATGCTCGCCGACGCCAGTAGCTGTGCCGACCTACTCGGACCTGGCCTCGATGCACAGGCGGCGTTATCAACAGTCGGCTCCCTGCCCGTGGGAGCGTCTCAGGCGGCTGACCGGCGCGCTGCATTTGCATGATGCGCTGAACTACCAGCCGGCGCGGGGCTCTCACTGCTCCGAGTTTCGCTACATTGGTCGGCTGTGCGGGCCGGATCGCGGCTTCCTCATTGGCGTCGACTCAGCTGGCGGCCTGCACGCAGTGCCCGCCGCGAGCGGCGCTGACAGCCAATCTGGGCGGGACGATGCCGCCGCGGCTATGCGACGTCATTTAGACAGCGCCGGTGGCCAAATGCTTGCCAGGCTGCCAGGCGGACTGGCTGGTTCAGCGGGTTAGGCTTTAATCATGCTCTGTGAAAAGCTAAGTAAAATATGCATTTTTTCAGTAAATAAGCTTTATTGCTAAGCTAGCATTGCATTTTTTCTGGAAAGTGGCCTTTCCTTAAGAGGATAATTATCTCGCAATCTGATTGCATTTTTATTGAACTATGCAACCGATGTAAAAGTACGATTAAAAAAGGCATATTTTGCTGTCATTCAGTTGAATTTCCCTCCCCCCCAGAAAACATCACTTAAATACCTTTTAAAAATACACTGTAAACTCTTTATTCGATTTGTTAATAACAAAACCACAATAGTAACAAAATCATTGAGATGATGCAAACTTTTAATATTTTGTGGACGCTAGTCGCGAACATACATCGCAAAAATTTTACATAGCTTATGATGAGATAAGATGCTTTACGAAGCGCGCACTGTATAATTAGAGCGCATGAGAGTAAGCGCGCAATCGTTATAACCAGCAGGCCCAGCGTTGAAGTGCATCGTCACATCGTCACGCCTTTGCGGTAAGGTAAATTGGGTAAATTGGTTTCCTAGAGGCCAAGAATCGAACCCACTATTTTTAGTCTAAATGGGGCAATTTCATGTGCGCGAATTACCGAAGTGAAGTGTTACATGCAAACTGGTTCAACAGCTGATGAATATTAATTATGCTTATCGGGAGGTGCCACTTCTGCCGCAATAAAAAATTCCTTTCCGATTACACGGGTGTATAAATGTTCAAGCGAAGTATGGACGAGTACCTGTACTATGAGTGGTCTTATAGTTTTAGTCTGCACTCGCAGCATAGAATGTGCTTCACATATACTGATTTGCCGATATTCCTGCCTGCCCAGTCACTCTGGCTGCTGCTGCTGCTCCGCCTGCGATGGCGGCGGCACCACCAGCATGGGCCTCTGCGAATGGTGCAGCACGTAGTCGCTGACTGAGCCCAACACGGTCCGGCGAATGAGGCCGGCGCCCCGGCTGCCCAAAATGATGAGATCGGCGTTGACCTCCTCGGCGACAGCCGCTAATACCGGGCCGGCGCTGCGCCCGACTCGTTCCAGGAAGCGCAGATTGCTAGCCGCGGCTGTCTGCTTGTCGCCGCTGATGCCCAACTGGGCGCACAGACTGCGCGACGCCTCTGCCAGCCGCCTGGCCTCCGACATGGCCCGATCGATGGCCGCCGTGTAGTTCTCCGCCACCGCCATGCCGGCCATGCCGAAGCCGAGCGCCAGCTCCGGCGGCTCCGTCACGTTGACTAGGAAGATGACGTCATCGGGGCGGTGAAGCTTCTCAGCGTACCAGCGCAGGGCCCGCTCGCTGTGCTGGCTGCCGTCGATGCCTAGCAAGACAACACGAACTGTGGCGCTCTGCATGCTAGCTAGATTTGAATTCTTCCTGGGCTGCGGAAAGGCCCAATTTCCAGTTTTCACATTTATATTATCCAGAGTCACACCGCCCAGACATCCGGCATCCAGCTTTATAATTACAGTGTTCCCCGATTGGTATAATTGTCAACATCCTGCTTGAAGCTGCCACTTTAGTTCTACTGCACATGGCCAGTTTGAATAAAAAAATGAGCGCACATGTGCCTGTAGCCGAATTGCAGAAGCCGGCGTACATTTATTTGCTACGAGTATTATTCCCAAATTCTGTTATGAAACCAACGCGAGCAAATGTAGCCCCCCAACAGTGACAGATAAATTCGGTAAGTAGAAGCTCAATAAATGGTAAAGAAAAAGGAGCCCAAAGTAGGATTGGCAATCTTCTACTTTGGCATAATAAATTTTCCTCAAAAAATAATTTTTTATTAATTGCACAACGTGGATCATTAACACGAAATGACTAACACGAAAATTACTTTTCGCACCAATTTGTCTCCAAATAGAGGTGGAAAAATGTGTCACGCCTTTATTAAAGGATGACGGTATAATTCAAGAGACTGATTTATTACGTTGTCTATCAAATTAGCTTGAATTGAAAAAATATAGAGTAAGAAAAAACGGCTACGCTGAAACAAACTATATATTATTAGACGGTATTCGAAGAAAAACAAGCTATCCAAAAATATTCCGGGTTCGCCAGACTAAATTAAACAAACAAACAATACGAGTGGGGCATTGGTAGACAAACAACGCCAGAAACAGTTTCTACCTGGCAATTATAATTATATAAACTACTAAACCCATGCTAAGTATTATTAATTAATGCTGATAGTAAGCCCGGAGGATCAAGCGGCAAGTACAGTAGACTTAGGTAGTAGCGCAAAAATGTATATTCAAATAGTTTATAGACGGTTGGGTTACAAACGCTTGCACTTGCTTAAACGCACAACAAATTAATTGATTATTTTGTAAAAAATAGTTTGTACTGATAATAGTAGTGACGACTGACTGTTCAAGCAACAGGTCAGGTTAATTATATAAGCCAACAATAGATTCGACATCTCTGTTTGTTATAATTAGCTCGAATGTAAATTAAAATTAGATACTTATCAATCTAGCTGTCAACAACGCCTTCTCAATTTCGCTTGCCTCGCGCTGGATGCCAGAAGATCAACAACTCGTTAGTTAACTAAGACGTGGCTTTCACCGCCACGCGCTTGAATTTGCGCCTAGGATCCATCGCTGCAATTGAAACACGATAGGGCGGAGCATTAAATCATTGGGTCTGCAACTGAAAGGCGCAGCAAGCAATATTCAACTTACCCGGAAAGCTCACGTAGGGCCAGCCTGAAAATTTGGAAGCAAAAACAAAGCCGAGGTAAAACATTAAAACAAAAATTCGGTGCGAGTTTTAACTGCTAGTGAATTTCCTAGAAAAGACTCACCCGGTCCGTAATTGCCGTAGCCGCCAACCCCGGCGCCAATTGGCGGATAATTTTGATACTGCGGCACCGGCGGCGGCATCTCCAGCTGGTGGCACTGGCGCAGCTTCTCGGCTAAGAAGGCCTCGGCCTGGCACATGCCGTCTAGGGAGCCGCGCACAGTGATGATGCGGTCCATGCTGAAGTTGTTGCCCAGCGAGTCGAACGTGGTGATGGTTGGCGAGCTGAAAGTGGCGCGGATTTTGCTTTAGCTTTAGCTAACACTCAGATTTTCTCCGGTCTACAGGCCCGTTTCATTTAGGGCTCTGGCATACCGTTGAGATCATGAGACCCCCTCCATTCAGAGCTGAGATAATGAGACCCCCTCCATTCAGGGCTGAGATCATGAGATCCCCTCCATTCAGAGCTGAGATCATGAGACCCCCTCCATTCAGGGCTGAGATCATGAGACCCGCTCCATTCAGGGCTGAGATCATGAGATCCCCTCCATTCAGGGCTGAGATCATGAGATCCCCTCCATTCAGAGCTGAGATAATGAGATCCCCTCCATTCAGGGCTGAGATTATGAGACCCGCTCCATTCAGAGCTGAGATCATGAGATCCCCTCCATTCAGAGCTGAGATCATGAGACCCGCTCCATTCAGAGCTGAGATCATGAGACCCGCTCCATTCAGAGCTGAGATCATGAGACCCGCTCCATTCAGAGCTGAGATAATGAGATCCCCTCCATTCAGAGCTGAGATCATGAGACCCGCTCCATTCAGAGCTGAGATAATGAGATCCCCTCCATTCAGAGCTGAGATCATGAGACCCGCTCCATTCAGAGCTGAGATAATGAGATCCCCTCCATTTAGAGCTGAGATCATGAGACCCGCTCCATTCAGAGCTGAGATAATGAGACCCCCCTCCATTTAGGCCTGTGGCAGACCGCTGAGACCCTTTAGAGCCTTATCCACAACAGACAAACTCACTTTGACAGCTGAATACTGGTCTTGGTTTTCTCACGAATGGTGTTCAAGTTTTTTCCATCCTTTCCGATGATTCTGCCACAGAATCGGTCTTCGGCTAGGATGTTGAGCTCGGCCTCTCTGACAACGATTTTAACGGATAAGTAAACGCACAATAAAAAGAAGAAATTATTTTCATTAAAATTAAACAAATATAAAAGGGCCTACTCACTCCTTTATCTTCTCCTTGGCCTCAGTGACGCAGATGGAAAGAATCTCCCTACAGGCGGCGGAGCAGGCCTCGGGCGTGCCGGAGATAAAGACGATCTGCAGGACGGTTGCGAATGAAATAAAATGATCAAGAGAGTTCCTCATTCACTTCAAATCGTTCTCCTACTAAATAGTTCAATCTCCCTCTCAACTATTCGCACCAAATATCTTCCCGCATCTACCGCTCCTATCTGATATCTCCCGCTCTCAATTGATCCCTTCTGCTCCTATTTGATCTCTAGCGCTCTAATATAATCTCTGAATGGAGGGGAACTCTCATCTAAAAGCTCTGCTCTCATCAAATCTCTTCTAGTTTCATCTTTCCTGCCTCTCATTCACATTGTCTTACTCTCACGTGACAGTAGAAAGTGCAAAATATGAGGACAACTTCATTGCCGATAGCGCTCATTACCTGACTATTTTGCACCTTTCTGGGCGGCACATTTTTAGTTACAACCTCGCGTTTAACATCAATCCTGGCCTTGGACCGGTTAGTAATCTCTTTAATAGTTTCGCCGCCCTTGCCAATAATGGCGCCCACCAGTTCAGAGTTGACCAGCATTCGGAGCGGATAGAAATCGAGCACTGCCATGGGATTCATTAGGGGCGCCTGCACAGGGGGACCGCTGCGGCGCACATTAAGGTTGCCATTAGAACGCTTCTGATTGGCTGAGTCGTTGTTAAGGGAGAGCTTCTCGCCTTGAAACTCTGAGCCGTTCAATTCGGCCACAGCCTTGTTTGCAATGTCCACATTGTCCATAGAAACAACAAGAACGCCGTCTTGATAGTTGTGCGGCTCAATCTTTAGTACTTTGCCAAACTTGGCGAACATAGCTTCTAGTTCTTTGTCCTCGTGCTTGCCGCTGGCACCCATGACGCGAATTCTGTGACTCTTTTTAATTCCAACTCCGGCGCCGCTCTGGGGACTGGACTGGCCTCCACCATTGGCCGCTGCCGCTGATGTTTCCTTCTCGTTGGACATGCTGACTATTGTCCCTGCCTATCTGCCTAAACCTGCAATAGTTGTGGTTGGTTCTTCCACACTTAAACAGTTGTTGTGGTCATTTTAAGAATGAGATGTTTTGGCCTACTTATTCAGGCTATCAAAATATAATTTTGATATTGCAAGTTCTCTACTATGTTCTTTGCATTTATAATTTAAAGTCTTGTGCCATATAAAAAAATAATATGCACAACTTTGAAAATTCACTTGACCAGTGCAACTTAGTTTAAAAAATATTTGCAACATAGATAAAAAATTCAACAGACTAAAAAGGGTCTTGCATGCCACTATGAAGATCTACCTAATTTCACAATATACTTTTCCAATTTTGTAACATATCTCCCAAATTTTGCAACATACTTCCATGGTTTTGTGACTATATATCAATTTAACTCACTAATACAATATTTTGAAAGTAAAAATTAGGGTTGCTAAAAAATAGAAATTTTCTTTACTTTAGCATATGCCATAATATTTCAAAATAGAATAATATATATATTTGTCAAGAATATGTTTTTAGAATAAATCACTACCTAATGTAGCTAACATGTCAAAATATATTAATATAGACTAAATATAGTTACAAGTCAAGTGGGTAACAAGATGTTTAAATGATAGTCAATTTTTTAAAAAAATTGCTTCGATTTTTTTAGTTTTTTAGTCTAAAATGATATAAATATATCATTTATTGGGAATTTCCTATTAGTTTTCACTTGGTAAACACAAATGCAAGTAACTTAAGCATATAAAAATTAAAATTACCTTTAGCTGCAAAATGGCTATTATACTACTGCGCATATTACAAAAATAGTATATTTGTTAAATTGAAAAGCCAAAAAATTTAAAGCAATTTGTTACTAATATTTCTTGTTTCTAACTGGACCTGACTTATTATTTTAAAATATCAAATAGAGTTAGAAATTTATTTTATTTAAATTTCATATTTTCTAGAAATCATTTTTAGATCTATTCATTTGGATGAAAATTGAAAAATGATAGCTCTTTTGCATTTTTAATGCAAAATTTCAACATTAAATCAGCAAGATAATAAATAAAAAATTATGAATTATTGCACAAGGATGACTTGTAAATTAAAATTTTTAATAATTTAGTAAAAAATAATGTTTATATTATTCTAGCTAAATCTAAATTTGATCAGTAGGGGCCTATCTAATAAGATAAGCTTACTTAACTATAAAAGTAGGATAGACTGATAGATATATATAGAAGCAATAAAATATAAGAGTAATTTAAATATATATATATATTAAATGGTTACAGGTCAATTTAGTGACAAGACTTTGGTGACAGTCATTTCATTAACAACTTGCTTTGTTTTTGTGCTTTCACGTTTTAGCTAAGTAACATTTTTTGTAATTTGCAAAGACTTAGGCTCCATTGACTGTGCAGCTAAAACAAAAATTTATGTTTATGCGCCTAAATTACTTGTATTTTTTTAGTGATAACTTATCAAAACTTCTTGCGTTTCTCTGATTGTATAGAACCAATTTTGGCCACTTTGGTGATAAACAGAAACAGCGTTTTAAAATAAATTGACAAATTAGACAAGTTAAACGTTCGTTTTAAATTTATAAATTCTATAACAAAACCACTAATTGTCTTCGTTGACGAGCGAATTCTAACGTAGTCTAAATTAGCCTTTGCGATTGAGTTTTTTTCAGCAACCCTGGAAATTGATTGAGTGCTAAAATTTTGTCATGTGCCAAAAATGTATCAAAGCTTCGACAGAATAATTTCCTTGAAGCTCATTTCTGCCAACTATTTTTTGCATTACTTATCTCCCAAATCGCAATTCAGGACAACTTAAGTCGACTTTAGAAGGCTTTAACGTTAACTTCAAATTATCCTTGAATTTCGATCACTGATCATATCAGAAATCACTGACAATAATAAATTAGACTGACTGGTCGACCACAAGAGCGCATGAATTGCTTTAGATTATCACGCAGTTGGGGTATAATCGAATTGTAGAAGTGACTGAATTTATTCTTTTGACAATTCTTTCTCTAGACAAAATATTTTTAATGCGTCGCATTGCACAAATATTTAAATTATAATGGCTCTAAATATGGAGGGAAATTTTAATACCTCAGCTGAAAAAATGGCGTGGGTTGCTTTATATTTATTAAATACAAGCAGCTCTTATCTTGTTTGAAGCACTTTCCCACACGCTGCTACATGTACACATGTAAAGAGATCCAGCATAACTCCTATTGCTACGCTAAGTAGTGTAAAATGTGAACGGCAGTTGCCTTGTTGACAGCGATTTCTTTGTACAGGTAGTTGTCGCTCATAAATAAATACGGATTAGTATAACAGAATTTATTCACCAGGGAGGAGTTTTGCTTCAGCAATTCGATCTGATATATAAAGTCATGAAATTGTGCAATTCTGCGCTATAGTGGAGCCGATTTGAAAGAAGTAAAATAAGAATTAATTGATAAATACTGTAGCCTCGCATGTCAGTATACCAGCTTTCTAATTTTTTCTGCAGGAGTGTAGAAATGATTTTCATTCTTATGGGATCCTGCAGGGGGAATTTGGTCAGCTGGTTGCGTGATACAAATAGCACTTCAACTTAATAATGATGCCTGACCAAGAAGTAGGAAAATCACGTGCCATCTGCTATCAGCATGTGGAAGCATCTTTCGACAGAATTCCAATGATCTAATTAGGAAATTCCTGCCTTGTCGGTTGCTGGGCGCAGCCTGTGGAGCCCATAGCTATATAAACACAAACCCTCACTGGCAATGCATGAATATGAATCATCCGCCTAGCCTAGCAATCAGCGGCTGCAAAAGCAGACTACAATATACAACCTAGAATGAGAAACCTCCTAACTTGGAAGCTGGGAAAATCCGATTTTCCTTTGCTGCTACTGCTGTTGCATTTAGTTCTGATAGAATTTCGCCCAGCAGAATCTGCAACTGCCACTCTGAAGGACTCAGCCAAGCCGGTGCATCAAGTGTCCGTATCGATCAGCAGCGCCCGATCAATTCTGTATCATGGCATGCAAGTTCAATTGTTTCAGAATGCCGGAGCTAGCAACACTTCGGGGCGCTACTTCTTTCCGCCTCTGGCACTGCTGGATTGCAGCTCCATGCGCCTCATCAACCCTGCGCCTGGCCCTGCCGAGGACTCGCGCATGGAGTTAGATACCCCAGCGACGCCGTTTGCAAGCGGATCGACACTTCGATTATCAATTCTGTTGTGGACGGATGAGTTCCTGTCGGCAGCCAGGGCCCAACTTGTTCGACCCGATTCCGGAAGTGAGGAGTCATCCATCCATGTGGAAATGTTGCCCCTGAAAGAGCTAACTTTGAACTGGTCAGCTCAGGCTCATCACTGGCTTGGCCACGACTTTCAACAAAGGTTCCATCTGAGATATGGTTGGCTGGATGCTCAAAAGCCTTTTGCGCGGGTTAATTTTACTGTGTCCTGTAAAAGCCTAGCAGACTGTAAGCTGCTAATGTCTCAGCTGGGTGACTTGGACGGTTCAGCGGGACACATATTCGACCTGAAATACCGCATCAGTTGCAACAGCCAACGACGCCTTACGGTTACATTGGCCAGCCGGCACCTACTGAGCTCAACACTGTTTACGCAGCTAAGCCAGTTTGCCATGAAGTCATCGGGCGTCGTTCTGGTCTCGGAGGCTGCAATCGACCAGCTGGCTGGCGAACTGCGCCGAGCCGCTCTAGACGAACTGCAACAGCAGCAGGCTGGAGAGCAGCGAGCTGACAGCGTCAACTCCGAGGCGCTAGCAGCTCTTCTGGCTGATGCCGAGCTTCTGCTACGCCGGGCGCCAGTCAAGGGGGCCAGTCTGGCCCAATGGGCCGAGCAAGTCTATTGGCAGCCGCATCGCCATGGCGGGAAATTCACGGACGGCTCGGCCAGTAGCGGCCTCCGACCCGACCGGCTGGCCGGCCTGTTCAACCTGCTGTTAGTTGGCGGTCCGCCAAGGCTGGTTCGTCCGTCAGACCGCTCCGCCGAGCTCATTGCACGATTGGCTGATGAAGGCGAATTGCCAAAAGGTGCGGTCGATTTAATACGCGAATTTTTTGCCTCCCACAGCCAGCCGGGGGCAGGGGCCATACCTGTTGACAGCGTATGCGAGCTGGCGACGTCTCTCGGCAGCGCGGTGGCCTGGAATTCGGCCAGCGCCCGTTTTGAGCCTTCGCCGAACGTGCCGCTGTATCGCCTGGACACTAGGCGGCTCCTGAGTGCCGGCACTTTCGCCATGCGCGACGTTGAGCTGCACTACAGCGTATCCGAGCAGCGGGATCATGTGGCGCCCCTCTGCCGCACTGTTCACGGCTCTGCCGACTATTCAAAAATTACTTGGCCAGCTCAGGCTGAGCTCATACGCCTGCGCTATTCACAACTGCTGCGCAGGGCCAACAGTGCGTCCGCTGAGCTCCAGCGCCTTGCCAGCGTCATCGACAGTTCTCGAGCCGAGACGCGGCCGTCTTCCTCGGTCAGTATTGCTTTGACTAGAAGCAGAGACCTGCTAAAGCTTTACTTAGGTCGCGATTTCACTGTGTTGAAAGCTCAAACTGTCTCACTAAAAAGTTTATCTAAAAAAATTCAGGTGCACTACCGATCCTCGGACGGCCCAGCTGAGCCGCACCCGTCGGCTGGTTCAATGGAGACCGTGTGGTCTAAGCTTCAGACTCTATCCCATACTGTCAACCAGTCAATTGACGCGGCCGCAACTGCCTGGCAACACCGATTCGCTGAATCGTTCTGCGTGCTGGCGAACTCGGGACCACCGCCCAAGGGAATGAGCTGTCGCACTTTTTCATTCATCATCCCCAAGAAGTCGCTTCGAAAGGGAAGAATTCTCAATCGGCAGGTGCGCGTGACTACCGGCACTGCCGGGCAGAACCTGTTCGAACCGATCGGAGGCGGTTTTTACCGGTTTCAGCTGCGCGGCTGCTGCCAGTGAATGGGTGGCAACTATTGATGCAGAACTCGCGCGATTACTGGTTCAATACTGACTCAACCCAGTGACTCGATGCTTTTTAGCTGTAGTTTGGTGTGGAAAATTTTTTAAATTAAATATATTCAAGAAGCATGCAATCTGTCTATTCTATTTAACAGTCTGTTGAAAATCGCCTGAATAAAACTGCTGCATGGTCTTAATTAGACTCTAATTTTAACTATTATACGAATCCCCATTTTGCAAATTTAAAGTCTAATTATTATCTAAAAGGGGTCAATTACCTCACACCAATTTATTGTGTGCCACTAAATTAACATGTCTTGACTTAACTTGACTTAGCTGCAGGGAGGTCCCGGAGGGGACGCAGCGGGAAGGCGCAGCCGCCCATTCCGCTAACCCCTGGACGACCGACGCGCCGTTATGGACGAATGGTTGGCGTCGCCCAGGGGGGTCCCTCGGTGTCGCCGGCAGCTATGTTGCTCCCTGGAATTGGGAGTTCAGCCCTGCGGGTTGCCCGGAGGAAACACATGAGCTGGTTAAAATTTTCGGGTTTGCACGCATCATAAATAGAAGTGTGTGGCCCGAGGAATTTAAGTCTGGCCCGCGTGAAGGCGGGGCAGATGCTGACGAAATGTTCAGCTGACTCGTCACCTGAGTTGCAGAAGCTGCAGGTGGCGCTAGGAATGCTGCCCTGCAGGTATTGGTGCCTGGAGAAGCAACCATGGCCTGAGAGGGTCATAGTGGCAGCCCGGATGTCCCTCCGCGAAAGCCGGAGGAGAAGGTTCCGGAGCTGGCGAGAGGGCTGTGGAACAGCACCTCTAGATTGCCTGCAAGTGATGCAGTTCGCCCAGAGCGAGTAGTGCTGGGTCTTGACCCACGTTTTGATCCGTGAGCTGATGACACAGGAGGGGGTCGGGACGAGGGGCTCAGGCCCGATGGAGGATCCAGATGAGCCGGCTTTTGCAAGCGCATCAGCAAGCTCATTTCCCCGGAAACCTTCGTGTCCCGGCACCCACTTAAGAGTGATTTTGTTGGATGAGCCCAACATGTTGAGGTGCTTGACACAGTCCAGGACTGTTGCTGAGCTGACACTGCAGCTGCAGATGGCATGCAGTGCAGCTTGGCCGTCAGAGTGGAAGATGATGTCCTTGCCAGCAACGCCAGAGGCGAGAAGCTCTGCTGAGCACGAGCTGATAGCTAGGACTTCATTTTGAAAGACACTAGAGCTGGTTCCAGTGTACTGGGCGTGGGTGGCGATGACCCGCCCATTGAGAATAATGCAGACACCAAAGCCGGTGTTAGCTGACTGCTTGGAACCGTCAGTATAGCAGTGGATCTCTCCAGGGTTCCAATTGTCACTAATGGAGTCACGCGAGTCGATGGCTACCGAGTAGTGTTGTCTCACGTTGAGCGTTGAAGCGATGCTGTCCGTGGGGACTTGGTAAGCTTCGCATTCACTGAGGATGTTGAGGCACATATCGCTGTGTGGGACCAAGTTCCACTTAGCTGGTGCTCTCATATAGCGGAAGTTAATACCGGCGTCAAGGAGCCGCCGGGTTGCTCTAGCCGCCTCCCCTTTAATAAAAAGGTCGAGGGGGGCAGGTCGAGAAATGCTCCCATACCAGCAAAAGGTGTGGATCTGGTAGCATTGCAGATCAGCCGACACGCTCGTCCTTGGATTGTGTTGAGCCTATCTGCATGGCTTTTAATCTGGGTAGCACTTACCCAGACTAAGGAGGCGTAGGTAATGGCGGGTCTGACCACAGAGGTATAGATCCACCACAAACGCTTTGGGGACAGTCCCCAGGTGGTGCCAAGCGCCCGGCGAAGCTGGGCTAGAATTGCAGAGGCGCGTTTGGCTTTAGCCTTCACATGGCTAGACCAGTTAAGCCTATGGTCGAGAGTTACCCCGAGGCACCGGGTCTGCTTTGCGAAGGCAATGTCTCTGCCGTAGAGCTGCAGAGGCTTAATGTCCCAGCGGGTTTTGCTGGTAAACATAATAGCGACAGTCTTTGGCTCAGAGAGCTTAAGACCATTGCTGCGGGCCCAGGTTTCTGCTCTGCGAAGAAAGGCTTGCATGAGATCCCTGAGAGTGCTGGGCGAGGGTCCTGCCACGATAGCAGTAACGTCGTCCGCATAGCCGACTTTGAAGACGGGATCTGGTCCAGGGCTCCTGAGTAGAGCGTCGATGACTATGTTCCAAAGAGTTGGAGTGAGGACGCCGCCTTGTGGGCCTCCTTTACAAACTCTGGTAGTGGCAGTGTGCCCAAGAAGGTGGGCAGTGACCGTACGGTTGGAGATCATATGCATGATCCAACGTATGATGGTAGAGTGGGTATTGCGATTGCGAAGGGCACTCTGAAATGCATCAAAAATAACATTATCAAAGGCCCCCTCTATGTCGAGGAATAAGCCGAGAGCATAGCCGTTGCCCAGCACGGCTCTCTCTAGCTTTTCAACAATCGCATGGAGTGCGCTGTCAGTGGACCTTCCAGGGCGGAAGGCGTGCTGATTGTTACTGAGAGGCATGGCTGTCAGCTCGCAAGCCAGCAGCCGCCAATGTACGAGCCTCTCAGTCAGCTTTAACAGAAACGAGGTTAAGCTGATGGGCCTGAAGGCCTTAACGCTCTGATAGTCGCCTTTTCCCGGCTTGGGAATAAAGACAACACGAGCGTTAGTCCAACTTTTGGGAATGTACACTAGCTGGATTGTGGCCCGCAAGATGTTGCAGGTGATTCTCAGAAACCTGGGGATCTTGGCTGCCTCGCGCAAAAGGACAGGGTAGATACCGTCAGGTCCTGGGGATTTGAAAGGCTTGAAGGTTCTGACTGCTTTAGCAATCAGTCCCTCACTAATAAAGCTCGCAGCCAGGTTGGTTCCTTCCAGCGAATGGTTGGGTTCCGTGCCAGCTGTGGGAACCTCGGGAAAAAAGCTGCCCAGCATTTGCTGCAGCACTTCCTGAGGTTCGTTGGTGAGAGAGCCATCATCTTTTTTGATCATGGCTAGTTTGGACATTTTGTCCATAGTAAGGGCCTTGACCAGCCTAGAGGTGGGCCGGTCTTTGTCCAGCTCGTCGCAGAATTGGCGCCACTTACTATCCTTGGCCCTACGGATTTCACACTTGAAATGTCGCGAGGCCTGTCGGAAGAGATCCATGTCGTCAGGGTTACCCGACTTCATGGCACGGCGAGGAAGACTTTTGGCCTTTTGCCGGAGTTTTCCCAGTTCCGGGTTCCACCACGGAGCTGAGATAAGTTCCTTACTGAGCCTTCAGGAAATTACCACTTCCAGCAACTGCTGGGTGCCCCAGTAACTTGCGCGCGTTCAACAAATGTAGATCTTACCTTCTTTAATTGTAGTCTCTCGAGTTGCTCTCGACTTCCGCGGGGTTCCCTGTTTGTTGCTCTGGATTCGCTCTTGACTTCCGCGGGGTTCTCTGCTTGTTGCTTTGGATTCTCTGACAATAGGACTCGAGTGCTGTCTGTAGCTGCTGTCTTGTGGCTTCGGTTGCCCTTCAGATATCTGGATTAAACAGCAGGACAATTAGATTTATTCTCTGTTTTCGAATACAATCCGCGACGAACCAATAGAATCAAAGTATCTAGATACAATTATGTCGCGTAGTTCCGGTCGACCAATAACCCTTGTGGTGGTGCTGTTCCTTCTTACCAGCCCTGGTTGGAGTTACCACGAGTCTGGCGCTTCACCGATTCTAACTGAATCAAAATATAAATGTGATCACACGTCTGTGATCAAGGTAAGTCGTAACTTGACGCTTACTAGGAGAGGGATCAACTAAACTTCAATATAAGCTTCTAATTAATAATTAATTAGAGATTCACGAATAGAAATAAGGAACTCTTACCACAAGACCCGGATGTTCAAATCCGTCCTGAACGTCTTCCTCTCAGTTGTCTTCTCTGTGAAGTTCAGAGACCTTTTCTCCGGCCGGGAGAGTCTGATTTTTGGCTCTCCGGAGCTCGTGTATTTATAGGGAATCGGACCCTCTCGGGTTCGATGAGTGCGTTCAATGTACAGCTGACAAAATTCTGTCAAAGTCTGGGTCAACGCTTGACAACTTTGAAAGGATAGAGATTTTTACAACTAAACTAACGGAAGCACAAAAAGATTGATTACCGCTTCCGTGACCTTTTGATTGAGTGTGGGTTACATGATTGGTGTGTTTGGGGGTTGATTTTGACAGTAAAATTGATTGGTTACTATTTATAGTAGTCACATGATCTTTGATTGATGAGCGTGCTTTTTATAGTAGGTGATCGCATGTTGTACTTCTAAGGTTTTTTTGTTTGCAAGTTCTAATAACACTACTTAAGCGAGTAGGGTAGTTAGCGCATGACTTGTTAAATAATTTATATCAAACACTGCACTCTACATTGCCTTTGTAGGCCCGAGTGGGGCAGGACGCTTCGTAGGCCCCAGTGATGCAGCCCGAAAGCGTCTCAGCCGCGTGATCGACACCCTCACAACTGTTAATCGGATCGCTATCCATGAGTTCCTGAAGGTGGGAATCAGGGGTAGCCGTGAAGGCTGCCCGGCCAGTATTACGGATGTTGCGTCTCCAAGTTATTGGAGATGGTCGCTTAGCGTCCGTAATGTTGAAGGCTATAAAGAGATGGTCAGAGAAGGATGGCTCATCGGTCCAGACCCTCCACTCCGTAATCCTGTCAAAAAGTCTAGGAGAGGTAAGGGTGGCATCGAGAACCTCCGTCCATCTGCCATTGTTAAAAGTGGGTGTGCTTCCGCGGTTGCAGAGCATAAGGTTGGTACCGGAGATAAGAGCAAGAAGCTCTTCCGCTCTGGTGTTGGTATCCTTACTGCCCCAGTGCTGATGGTGGGCGTTAAGGTCTCCGCCCACCAGGAGATCAGCATTCTGGTTCTCGCAGTATTGCGCAAGGCGCAGTAAGCTCTCTGGAGCTGGGTCTCCGTCGCCAGGAATATAAATAGAGGCGATGAAGCATTGTCGAGGAGATAGGTAATTGGATTGGATGACACAGAGGTCCCCATCCGAAAGGTCAGTCCTCAGCCAAGCCTGTAGATGGCTGGCAGCAAGGATGGCCGCACGCGGGCGGCTGTTTCCCGGGCCACACATAAAAATCACAGTAGCCAGAAGGGATATTGGTTAACTTACCATTGTATAACCAGGGCTCCTGGATCAGGATGAAACCTGGTTGATACAGTTCTGCAATCTTCATCAGATTAACTGATGCTGATACGCAATGCTGTAAATTTATTTGTATACAATGGGTCGCTCCTTTGACGTTGCGGAGCTTATCCATACTGTACTAAATGCAAAAATTGCTTGTACCCGTGACCTTTAAGGGGAGCGTAAAAGCTCGTCCTCATCCCAGGTCGACGGGAGATGGCTGGGAGAGGGGAGTCGATCCACATCCATGGCCTCCTCCTCCTCCCCGGCTTCACCGGCAGACTCCACAGACTCCGAGGTCAGGGTGGAGAGGGTATCTCCATCTGAATCGTCGTCTGCAGACCCCACCAGAGTCGCCGAAGAGGGCTCGGAGTCCGAGGTCGTGGTCTCCTCCACAGCTCCTTCTCCAGATGGAGAGTTTTCCTGCTCCTGGGGTTTGGCCGAAGCCTCTTCCTCAGTCGCAGAGCTCTCGCCTGTAGTTGGGTCGGGCTCAGTGTCAGCCTTGGGATCGGCTTGCGCCTGGGGTTTGGCCGAAGCCTCTTCCTCAGTCGCAGAGCTCTCGCCTGCGGTTGGGTCGGGCACAGTGTCGACCTTGGGATCAGCTTGCGCCTTTCCTTTGGCTTTGGGCTGTGCCTTCCCGCCGCTGGAGACACCAGGGTTGGCCTTCGCCTTCCCTTTGGCAGTTTTGCCTCGGCGAAGCCCGAGCTTCAAAGCACCCAGCTGAAAAAGAGAGTCGCTGGGGTACTTTTTTGTCCAGGCCTCAGACAGACCGAGGACAACCGTATTTCCCGCGTCGCCCCTACGAACTTTCCGATGGTAAATCAGTCCGCTCGCAGGGAGTTCGGGGTTCAGGCGCAGTAGGACCTTCCGGATTACATCCGGTCCCGCTGCGGTGCTCTTCGCAGGGACGAACACCACGTAGGGTGTTGTCTTGGGACGCTGACCCTCCCGCGAAAAAAGGGGGCGGCCGAGATCAGCGCCCAAGGAAACCGCCGGCAACCGTTGGAGCAGCTGCCGGGCGTCTTCCTCACTGCTCGGAGCAATGAAAATAGTTGGTCCTCGAAGGACCATGCGCTCTGTTGCAGCCTTAGTCTGCTTGAGTTATACTGTCTATGTCATAAATATATTGTCTAATACCTTTAAGTGGCCGGCTGCGATCACTCGTAGATTCAAGCCACAACATTCATACAAGCTACAACATGGTGTCAGAGGTAAAAAGCTGAAACTAGCAGCAAAGTGTTTGGTGCACTTTTTCGTCGGCAGCGGCAACGAAATGTCTGATTCGACTGGTCTGCGACCACCAGGGCCTATGATATTCGATGAGGCCAAATCAGAACGCTGGAGAAAATGGATCGGCGCATTCAATCTATACATGATTGCCACGAAGCGTGAAAAGGAGTCTGACAGCATGAAGAATGCAATTCTGCTCACCGCCATTGGCGAGGAAGGTTGGGATATCTTCGAAACATTCGACATCTCTGCTGATTCGACTCATGCGAACGTGGTTGACAAATTCGAAAAGTTTTGTATACCGCTTGACAGCGAGACCTTTGATCGTTATAAATTTCGCATGCGTAAGCAGGAGCAGTTTGAAGATTTTGATCACTTCATTAACGATCTGCGGTTGCTAATCAAGCGATGCAGCTTCTCAAGGCCTAAGAACGAGCAATCCATTGATGATGCCATACTGAGGGACCAAATTGTATACGGTGTCCATAATTCGGCGCTGCGTGAGCGGCTTCTAGAAGAAGAAAAGCTAACCCTTGAGAAGGCTATCATGCTATGCCGAGCATCTGAGGCTTCAAAAATGCAAGCCAAACAGATCACTGGCGAAAAAACTGACCAGAGAAATTCGGTAAGTCGAGTTCGCAAAGAATCTGTCAGCAAAACGACCCACAAGTCACTGCGCCCAAAGAGTGTAACGAGACCTGGGAAGCAAAAAGGATTTGCAGAAAAACCTACGTGCAAATACTGCGGTCGCCAGCACAAGTTTGGTCATTCAAATTGCATAGCGTATGGAAAGACTTGCACCAATTGCGGAATGAAAAATCACTTCAGCAGTGTCTGCCGGCAAAACAAAACAAACAACCCAAAGCAGATTCACTCTGTCAATGAAGAACAAGCAAGGTGTCCAGAGGAGGCAACGAAGATTTCGTGGACTGTTGCCAGTAATTCAACTCAATCGAAAACGGTCGTCGCCATTGACACAGAGTATGGGCACATTGTCAGGTACAAGATAGATACAGGTGCCGACGTGAACATAATATCACAGAGAAGATTGCGACAAATTTGCAACAAACCACTGGAAAAAGATCGGAGCCAGCTGACAGTGTATAATAACCAAAAGCTCAATGTCAAGGGAAAAGTTCAGTTGCGACTTTTTCGAATGAACCAGTCGTATGACGCAGAATTTATTGTTGTTGACGAAGACAACATGCCATTATTAGATGCGGTCACTGCAGAAAAACTTGGATTGATTAAAATTTTGAGTGTTGATAACGTACAACAGAAGAAAAATGAGCCAATAACAGAAGAAACTGTTTTTAAAGAGTACAAGGATGTATTCGAAGGACTTGGGTGCCTTCCAGGAATCCATCATATTGCGCTAAGAGAGGAATCCATTCCCAAGGTTCAGGCTGCGAGAAGAATTCCATTCAAAGACGGATCAGAGAGGAAATCACAAGTCAGGTAAAAAATTCAGCAAACTATATCGACGACATCGTTGTTTGGGGGAAAACCCGTGAGGAGCACGATGATGCCGTAAGGAACTTGTTAGAGCAATGCAGACGAAAGAATCTGACACTGAACAGGCTAAAGACAAGGATAGGCAAAACCGAATTGCGATTTCTCGGTCACATTCTGAGCAGCAACGGAGTGATCATCGATCCAGAAAAAGTAAGCAGTGTGCAGAATATGCCACATCCTAACAGTTTTGAACGGGACACGGAGAAGAAAGCACAAGTTCAAAGATTCATCGGAACCGCCAACTTCCTATCCCGCTTTATACCGAACTTTTCAGCGCTGACGAGTCCTTTAAGATCTCTTATAAAGAAGGAGTCAGAATGGAAGTGGGGAGATGATCAAGAACGGGCATACCAGGAGATAAAGAGAAGTTTGTGTCAAGCGCCAGTTCTGGTACAGTACGACCCGCGTAAGGATATCAAGTTGTCAGTAGACGCAAGCAAAGACGGATTAGGAGCGGCATTGTTGCAGGATGGAAAAGTTGTCGAGTATGCATCTTCTGCACTAACAACAGCACAACGCAAGTACGCGCAAATTGAGAAGGAGATGTTGGCCATTGTCTTTGGATGCAGACGGTTTAAGCAATACTTGTGGGGTCGAAAAGTACATGTGGAGTCTGACCACAAACCCCTGCAATATATAGTAAAGAAACCACTAACTGAACTGTCCGCAAAGCTTCAGAGGCTACTCTTGAAAATTCAGGAGTTTGATCTGGATGTGCAGTACAAGCCAGGCAAAGAACTCTTTATCGCTGACACACTAAGCCGAGCCTTTATCAAAACAGTACATTCAGCAAGTGACATTGACGATGATCTCAAGAATCAGGTGCTTGGAATTACCAAAATCTGCGTACCCGAGGAGCTACTACAGAAGATACAAGATCATACGAATGCTGATTTGCTTTGTCACACAATCAAGAATGCAATCCGAGAAGGCTGGCCTGAATGCAGAAGCCAAGTGTGCAACGACTTAAAACCATTTTGGAATGTTCGCCATGACCTTGCTGAGCACGACAGATTAATAATGAAAGACAGTAAGATCTACATTCCTCAGAGTATGCGTCAAGAATTTCTTGATATTCTGCACCAAGGACATCAAGGCAATGAAAAGACAGTTTTGAAGGCAAGAGCCTCAGTCTACTGGCCGCGTATGCGTCAGGACATTGAGAGACACATCGCTGCTTGTGACACATGCCAGCGTCATCAAGCGAGTCCGCCAAAAGAGACAATTATTCAGAGCAAACATCCTGAATATCCTTTCCAAGAATGCGGTACTGACTTATTCGACTTTAAAGGACACAAATACATTGTCCTCGTTGACCGGTACAGTCGCTGGATCTGCACTGATAAACTCAGTAATACAACAGCTGAATGCGTAATTGAGCAGCTCATGAAATATTTCGCTAGTTTTGGAACTCCGGAAACACTTCGCTGTGATAATGGTCCGCCATTCACGTCAAATTCATTCAGAGCATTTGCAAGACGCGTAGGCATAAGGCTTGCATACTCATCACCGCGCTACCCGCAGTCAAACGGTCTTGCGGAAAGAGCCGTGCAGACTATGAAAGGACTGTTGCGGAAGAATTCAAATTTTCAAACAGCATTGCTCCATTACCGCAATACGCCGATAGAACGTGGAATGCCAACGCCTTCGGAACTGTTAATGGGAAGACAACTGCGTTATCAACTGCCAGTGCCATTGGAGAAGTTAATACCAAAAGCAAGATGGACAAGGAAAGAATTAGAAACATTAAATGATATCAAGTTGAAGCAAGCCATGCATTACAACAGATCAGCCCGGGACCTAAAAGCACTGAAACCTGGAGAACAAGTTTGGTTACAAGAGGATAAAGGACAGTGGGGTCCAGCAGAAGTGGAAGGACAAGACAGCAATGATCCTACAAGGTCCTATCAAGTGAGAACCTCTGATGGCAAACTATTTCGTCGAAACAGGAGGATGCTGGCCTCGAGGATGTCCAAAATGCGACTACACATAGTGCCGGAGCATCTGAGTATGCGAGCCTCTGAGAACAGTCAACAAAGTACTGAGCATGAGGAACTACTGACGCATTCGAAAAACAAGGAGCTCCCTGATGAATCCGCTGGAACAGTCGCTACCAGCATCAAAGCACCATACGTGACTCGCTCAGGTCGGACTGTGAAGCCAACTCAATTTTTTCAAGCATCATAAAAAGCTATGCGTGACTGTAGGCTTATGATGACATGCATTTCATTTCATGACTTTTCTTGAGCGTTTATATGCTCCACCATAATTAAAAAAGGGGGATGTTGCAGCCTTAGTCTGCTTGAGTTATACTGTCTATGTCATAAATATATTGTCTAATACCTTTAAGTGGCCGGCTGCGATCACTCATAGATTCAAGCCACAACATTCATACAAGCTACAACACGCTCGATGCCGATGGAGATACCCTCCTCGACAGTCAGCTCAATAAGGAGAGAGTCAATGGCGCACCAGACCTCTTGTAGCTGATCTGTGGACCAGTCCCGGTCGCGACACTGAACGATCACTCCCGGGATCTTGCCCTTGGCTTTTGCTGCGAATGTCGCCCCTGTTGGAGCTTCCTCGCTAGCTTGGGCCATTATTTGCGCCGCGGCTTGGGCCCCAGCCGCCACGGCAGCCTCCCCAGAGGGCGCCGCCGCAGCACTGCTGGAGCCTCCACCAGCCTGCCCGTCAGGTTGCTTTGAGGAGCTGCTTGCTTCAGCACCCTTGGCGGGCGCCGCCGCTTGAGCCCTCTCGGCTTCCTTTTTGGCCTGCTTTTTGGCGCGTTGTTTGGCGCGTTTGCGCTCAAGCCGGGCTTTCTGAGCCTCGTCGGATCTGCCAGTTTTGGCCGGTCCTTTTGGCTCATTGCCCATGGGTCCCTTGGATCCACCAGCGGAGCTGGCAGGTCGCTTCGGACCCTCAGGATGGATTCGGCGTTGGTTGGATCTGCCAGCAGAGCCGGCCGGTCCTTCCTTCGCCACGGTAGAGGATTCAGTCAGTTGGGATCTGCCAGCTGAACCGGCCGGTCCCTCAGACTGAGGTTGGAGTTTGGAAGGGTCTCCGTCCCTAGAGTTTTGGTTATTATCCATAATCGGCTCGAAGGCCATGAGTAAATGTAGGTGGTCTTCCCCTAAGGGCAAGGTACCCGCCCGGCCGATTCACCAAAAACCGAGCAGTAGACCGAAAAGAAACCCTCAAGGCTGGCCCGACACCAAGAGGGGGAACCGCTAGCGACCAGAATACTCCCTGGCCAAAAACCCATCAGCGCGGTAAACACTGGGGCATGTTAGAGGGCGCGTTTAAGCCTCGCCAAAGCCCGTGGACTGGCCACGTACCCTGCTAGCCATGGGGGCTAGCCATGGTTTTAGGGTAAAACCCGGCCCCAGCTTCCTCAGAGAGGTACCTGGGTACCCAAGGCCTGGGTAAGCGAGCCAGGGATGAAACCCTGTACCCAAATTTGTATACCGGCTGGGTGGTGCCGGCGCCAGAGCCCAAGCAGTTTGGTTGGCCTAAGGCCAGCCTTAACGCTCGCGGGACGAGAACCCTTGGGTTGACTTGCAAAGCGGGGGTGGCGTTTTGCGGCTGCCAGTGGCAGAAATAGTGCGCGCAAATCACCACCTTGCCATGTCTGCCAAAAAAGAGGGAGGCAGGTGCTGGGCATCGCAGATCGTAGCCCGTGGGCCTAATCTGGCTCATACACAGCTGGCGTTCCGCAATGCCCGTGCGAGCAAATTAACATGTCATCAAGTAAAAATATCTGTGCATGCATGATACTGATAAGTGGATTTTTACCTACCTTTTTTGAGTTTACAGCTACACATTGGCTTCACTGCGACGCTGGCCTCAGAATGCATTGACTTGAAAATGAATTGACTCATGTTTACAAGGACACAGTGACAGAACAAGACAGGCACGCGCATGTTATCCATGCAGTTTTGGCAAATCTTACAGTTATAGTTGACTGTTCAGTCCATCTTTCAAAAGACTGCCCATGTCAACTTGTCTAAAGTTATTTCAAACGGAGCCTCACGCAAGGCTCAATGGTACAGTCACGAGATTTGGATAAATAAAATCTTTTCTAACAATTAGAGAAAAAACTAAACTTCACAGCGACTAATACGCTCGTATTCTAGAATCAACCTTCTAAACTATATGATTCATTAATCTCACGGACCATAAGCTTCACAGGCTTAAGATATACTACAACTAGCTTTTTAAACTCTATTAAAATTTTGTTATTTAATGAAATTTAAGCCAAATAAAAGCGTTTTCAACGAAAATGGTTAAATTTCGAAAATTTGAATCGAATTCATTTGACGATAAGGATCAGTAAATCCTTCTTTGCATTAATCAAAACCAATTCGGAATCCACAGCGAGGCTAACCCAGAAAGCCGGGAGCTGGACGCGAGCCGCGACCCCGACTCGATGCTCGAATCGCCTCCTCCAACTGTGAGACAGCCGGGTCCAGCTGCTGGCCAAAGATGTCCATGCCAGCTGTTGGCGCTCGCTTAGCTGGGCGCGCGTGGTTCGGCGCCAAGCTATTGACGCCTTCATCGATCGGCGGCCAGCTCCAAGGACGGCCGACAGCCTGCAGTGCCGACACTGCATTATGGTTGGGTGGGTGTGAGCCTGGAGTCTTGGCGCCCCCCTATTCAGGAGCCTTGGCGTCCCCTATTCAGGAGTCTTGGCGCCCGCTATTCAGGAGCCTTGGCGTCCCCTATTCAGGAGCCTTGGCGTCCCCTATTCAGGAGTCTTGGCGTCCCCTATTCAGGAGTCTTGGCGCCCGCTATTCAGGAGCCTTGGCGCCCCCTATTCAGGAGTCTTGGCGTCCCCTATTCAGGAGCCTTGGCGTCCCCTATTCAGGAAGGAGCCTTGGCGTCCCCTTTTCAGGAAGGAGCCTTGGTGCCCCCTATTCAGGAGCCTTGGCGCCCCCTATTCAGGAGCCTTGGCGCCCCTATTCAGGAACCTTGGCGCCCCCTATTCAGGAGCCTTGGCGCCCCCTATTCAGGAGTCTTGGCGTCCCCTATTCAGGAGTCTTGGCGTCCCCTATTCAGGAGCCTTGGCGCCCCCTTTTCAGGAAGGAGCCTTGGCGCCCCCTATTCAGGAGCCTTGGCGCCCCTATTCAGGAACCTTGGCGCCCCCTATTCAGGAGCCTTGGCGCCCCCTATTCAGGAGTCTTGGCGTCCCCTATTCAGGAGTCTTGGCGTCCCCTATTCAGGAGCCTTGGCGCCCCCTTTTCAGGAAGGAGCCTTGGCGCCCCCTATTCAGGAGCCTTGGCGCCCCCTATTCAGGAGCCTTGGCGCCCCCTATTCAGGAGCCTTGGCGCCCCCTATTCAGGAGTCTTGGCGTCCCCTATTCAGGAGTCTTGGCGTCCCCTATTCAGGAGCCTTGGCGCCCCCTTTTCAGGAAGGAGCCTTGGCGCCCCCTATTCAGGAGCCTTGGCGCCCCCTATTCAGGAACCTTGGCGTCCCCTATTCAGGAGCCTTGGCTTCCCCTATTCAGGAGCCTTGGCGTCCCCTATTCAGGAGTCTTGGCGTCCCCTATTCAGGTGTCTTGGCGTCCCCTATTCAGGAGCCTTGGCGCCCCCTTTTCAGGAAGGAGCCTTGGCGCCCCCTATTCAGGAGCCTTGGCGCCCCCTATTCAAGAGCCTTGGCGCCCCCTTTTCAGGAAGGAGCCTTGGCGCCCCCTATTCAGGAGCCTTGGCGCCCCCTATTCAGGAGTCTTGGCGTCCCCTATTCAGGAGTCTTGGCGTCCCCTATTCAGGAGCCTTGGCGCCCCCTTTTCAGGAAGGAGCCTTGGCGCCCCCTATTCAGGAGCCTTGGCGCCCCTATTCAGGAACCTTGGCGCCCCCTATTCAGGAGCCTTGGCGCCCCCTATTCAGGAGTCTTGGCGTCCCCTATTCAGGAGTCTTGGCGTCCCCTATTCAGGAGCCTTGGCGCCCCCTTTTCAGGAAGGAGCCTTGGCGCCCCCTATTCAGGAGCCTTGGCGCCCCCTATTCAGGAGCCTTGGCGTCCCCAGCGTAAATACTGAGCTTAACTCTTGAGATAAGTCATAAATTTAACTCTTTCGGTTAATCTACGCGTATTTCAGGGGTAAAAATAATTCCCTCACGATTTAAACAAATAGCTCTCTAGCCCCCATTACAAAACCCAGTTACTCACTAAGAGCCATACCGCAGAAGACGCTAAGCAAAAGCTTGATGACTGCCATGCGAGTTTTGAGCGGGATGTCCAATGAACTATTTTTATGTTTTCCTGGCAAGCAGCCTTGATACTATAACAAAGATTAGGTCAATGGAGTTGCACTTTTTATGGCCATTTCAAGCGGCCTTTTTAATGCCTGGCTGCTCTCAGCCAATTAAAGACCGCAATAGAATGTGCACCAGGTTGTCTGCGCATCCGAGGGCTGTGTACAGCTGTTCAGTCCTGACCGGCTGAAGGGGCCGCAACACCCAACCTGCTCAATTCCCCCAGCTCACACTGATACCCGATCGCAGCTAGGTGGAATGCAATGCGGGATTAAGTGCGGCTCGAACCCGCGATGCCTGATCACTAGGCTACAATTAGTCAAGTGTAGCGTAGTGGTTAGGCTCCAGGATATTGGATTACTGGATTGGTTTTATTGCTGATACATTTAAAACGTCATTCCTAATGCATTGTAGAATAGTTGCATCCTTAATGGGCAATTAAAGATAATCCCCTTGTTAGTTGGTCATATTCATGATATGAAGGGGTTGCGCCATTGAATTTTCTATCAACAGCTCCAAGCCACGTTCAATAGCTTGCATAGGAACAAAAACTATTTATGCTAGCGTCAAAGAGGGTACGACACCGAATGAAAATTATTTTTAGTAAAATTAAAACGGCCAGATATTATTTATTTAACTAACAAAACTTGTCGATCAAAATTAACGACATGGGCAACATCAGCAACTATTTCTAATTGAAGCGTCAAATTAGAGGATTAAAATAGGTAAGGCATGAACAGGTGCTACTTCAAGTAGCACAATCACTACAGGCTTGCTTTGCTGGAATAAAATTAATGTCTTGCATTGGAGTTTTTCCTTTGTCTAAAATAGGGAAACAAGTTTCTCAGAAGAAAATATTTTCGAGAAGCAGCATTTACGATAAAAAATCTCTCAAACGGACATCAAGGCGCAGGCTGCGGCCTGGTCCTCTCCAGGTCTACGTCTGACGGCACCCGGGACAGAAGGTTCACCAACTCGTTGCTGTCGTCCGCCTCGGGCCGGAGCAGCTTCTTGCTGAACTTGTTGACGCCCCAGGCCAGCGCCAGCAGCCGCAGTGGCAGGAGGCCGAGGACCAGAGCAGCCAGCGCCAGCAGCGCGGCGACTAAACCGGTGATCCGAGGCTCCCGCCACGTGGCCAAATTGCGCAGCCGCTCGGCGCTCGATGCCGCCAGATCCAGACCGTCCTGCAACCGCAGCAGCAGCTCCTGAGCGGCTCTGGCGCGCTGCAGCCAGGATTGCTCATCGGCATCCGGTTCATCCTCCGGTCCGGCTGTCGCCGCCTCCCCGACCGTCGAGTCGCCGCCGCATAACTTGTCTTCAGGGGCGTTCTGCTGCCACACAAGGCTGACCAAAAGAAGGGCCAGCGGAGCGAGCGGCAGCATGAAGGCCTGCAGATTCCACACGATGGCAACGTAGCAGGCCAGGGCGGCAGCGCTGCGCACCGGGTCCTCCCAGTGGAAGCAGCTGCTCGCGAACGCGCCAAATCTGGCGGCCGCCTCCAGAAAAACGACGCATCGTCGAGTGTCCCGGCGCACCAGGCGGAGCCGCAGCTTCGGCTCCGGACGGCCGCGAAGTCGAGCTTCTTTCGGCTCGATAGCGCGCAGAGCGGCGCCAATCCAGCTGTACTGGAGCCGCGTCTCCAGCTTGAGCCGGCCGCCGGTCCAGGCCTCCAGCCGATTGTCCTTCAGGCCGTACCAGCCGGTCCGCCTGCCCCGACTGTCGGCGCCATCCAACAGCTGCGGCAGGCGAAGCGCCAGCCGGCCGAGTAAATTCGGCGACGACTGGCGTTTGGCCGCTTCGTAGACGGCGACCTCGAGCTCGGAGTGAAGGTCGCGCACGCGGAATTTCAGCTCGCGGCAGCGAATGCGCTCCGCGCTGGCTTCAAGGACGTGAGCGCTCAGCTGCGAGTTGTTCAGCCGCACTGTGCAGAAAATTGCGGCCGCGGTGGCGCCCCCAGCAGCTCCCGACCTCAGTCGCTCGGCCGCCACGATTCGAACGGTTAGAAAGCCGATGCTGCCGTTGGACTTGCAGCTGTCAGCTGCAGTGACGCCCTCGCTTGGATCGACTTGGCCGCCATCGCAGGGCCTGGTGGTCAGCTGATCAAGGATCAGGCGGACTGCCGGACCACCAGGCGGGTGGTCCAACAGCGGAGCGACAACAAGGTCGCCGCCGCATGATGACAACGACGACGAGGAATCTGTCGGCAAGGGAACTCGAGTCCGGCCGACCAGGATGTTCTGACTGGTGAGATGGCGCTCATAGATTGACACTTCGAGGTGCGTCGGTCGGCGACCACCGTCTGAACTCGCTGCCGGAGGCATCGGAATGCGCAGGTCTTCGTCCCAGCAGTGGCCGCGGTTGGAGCTTCGGCTTCGGCAAATCTGGTCGCCCAGTTGCAGCTGCGCGTAGAGCGAGCGCCCCGGCTGGGTGCTTTCCTCGCCGCCGGCCTCCTGCCCGAAGCTGCTGCCCATGCCGACAACGTCAATCAGGCTGACATTCACGATCGATTCCGGCACTGGCGCCGACTCTAGCTCGCAGTTCGCCGGGGAAGACGACTGCAGCTCGGCAGTGAACTGCAAATTGCCCATGCAGGTCTCGGCGGCCTGGCCGGTTTCATCAGACAGAGGCAGCCGCAGGCTGAGCTGCTGGCCCTCGCACAGCGCAGTCAGGGGCAGCAGGCAGCGCCCCATGTAGTCGTCTCGAAGGCTCAAAAAATCGTGGTCGTAGACTCGAAGCTCCAAATCTCCGGCCAGGTTGTCAATAGGGAAGTTGAATTCCTAGATGGGATTATTATATTATTTTTAGATAGCTTCAGCTTGGTTCATGGCATATGGCATACTGAGTGACAAAGAAACACTCAACTCGCCTCATTCCACTCGGGCTCCAGGCACTGGTAGATCACTCGACTCTTGCCCAGCAGCCTGTCACCGATGCGCATTACAACATAGGGATCGCTGCTGCCTGTGGAATCCCTGACAACCAGCCCGCTGCCCCTAATCAGGCAAAGCTGCAGCCGAAATGCTGATGCTGCGTCCTTGGTTACGGTGCCCATTGCCTCGCCTTTTTGCGTCGCTCGATTCAGAACTGCCGCTTATTACCAATTCTAATGATGGTTTGAAAAGCCACTGACTATAAGGCAAAACTGATTGACTGGCTCTCACTGATGTACATGTTCAGGCCGCAATTATTGCCTATCCAAAGTCCAGACCCCTAAAACTGTTAAGCGAATTGCCTAAAACTGGTTGAAAATCAAATGTGCATTGCCACGGGTTTTCATTAGCTATTAGGGGTGCTTGTTTTTACCGTACATGATTTAGGATAAATGCGTACGCTTATGATGTTGAAACCGCCTCTCTAAAATATTGATTTGCTTAAATGGTAAAAGAAGCATATAAAAGTACAGTAACAACGTTCTGTTGTACACTACGCTAATAAGATAACTGCTGAGCTTTCAGAGAAGCCTGTTCAGTTATTTTTCAATTGTTAAATGATCGGAAATTTGATTTGTGTCAGTTGACACAAGAGGGGAAACAGTGCGAATCAGCCTATATCAAGAGGTGCTAAATGCAGATCATACTGTTCGGATAGCAACTGTTGAGAAAGCAAGGTGTTGTCATGGACCTGTCAATTAATTCACCGAATGCTAGGCGTGCCTGTATTAATTAATTAATAATTCACTTCTAGCAGTAATTGCCAGTTTAGACACCATTCAACCTATTAACAATGTTTCTGGTGTTTTACTTATCTTGTAGTACTGTACTGCTCAAGTACTTAATAATGTCTGCTTAATACTATGCATCTGGCCTTGTCAGCAAAGTAATTTGAGGACAGCCTAATAATTTATACTTAAACTGTAGTTTAAGTACTGCCCTCTGCCACTCTTAGTTTCGGCCCGAATTTTCCGTCCCACAGCAGTTATTGCCAGCAAGCAAGCATGTGTCACTTTTCGTTAGGAGTCTCTAAGCTGGCGTATTAACAACAGAGCCACTAGCGAGCACGCAGTCTCGACCTGCTCAGTTGTCAGTTGTCAGTTGTCTCTCTCTTAGCCACTCTGCTTGGATACGCCTCGCCCATTGTCTGTCTATGGCCTGCCCGCTGTGTAGGGTTTGCGCGCAAGTGCAGCCAGCGCAGGTAAACACTCACGAGCAGACGGCTAATATTTGAGCTTCATCCACACCCAGCTGGCGCTGCCTGCCTAACTGAATAATAAGCTCTGCGTTGTTGTTTCCGCGGGGCCGATTTGTATAGATTTGAAAGAAAAAAATTACTGTAACAAACAAGCAACAGAGCGGAGAGCCATGCCCGCGGTCACTACACTGGCTTTCTACCGCGAGCCTCAGACCGTTGACAGTTTTCTGCGCGAGAGGCCAAAATCCCTGCTAGCTCTGCGCGCCGCCTGCCGTCAGGAACTGGACGCGGTGCTGGTCACCCTCAGGCAGATCGAGCTGGACTATCTGCACCCGCATGAGACTCAGGAGGACTTCATCAGAGAGAATCTCTTCACCTTCAAGCGGCTGATGATGGCCGGCGGAATGCGAGAGATTCGAAAGACATTCGACATTGAGAACTTGATGGAGTCGCTCAACAGTCCTCGGAACGGAGTCCATCAAGTACAATGAGTCAATGCAGAAGGTCAGGGCGCTGCAGCAGCACGTGGGAGAGTTCCTGCCCGAGAAGTTCTCGCCATTCAACGAGCGACTAACCAAGGTGTTGCAGTGCCTGAAAAAGTACTGCGTCAGCTTCTACAGGGGCACCACGCAGAGATCGCCAGACAAGCATCTGGACTCGCCATTCAAGTATGAGCAGAAGAGGCTGGAGCTGACGACCAGGCTCCAGGTATGCAGTTGTTTCTTGGAGTAACGATTTACGTAGCTGCTTGCCTGTAGTGAAAGCTACCTGATGAAGTAAGCTGCCAAACACAAAGACATTTTCATTCAAATTTGTGTTAAATATCGGTTAAAAGATGATAATATAAGTTGCTACTTGAGTAGATTTGTGCGCATATTTGTTACATCTATAGAAATTCACAATAGAATTGACCCTGCAATCCTTGCAGAAGATAATCATGGGCCTCACTGAGAAGTTCTTTGTATTCGGGTCAGTTGGCTTGGGCCTGCAAGGCTTCTCCTACAATGTGCAGCAGCTGGCTAGACGGGTTGGCTGCGGTGAGATCTCCCTCCTGCTGCTGCTGCCCGAGGCCTGCGAGCAGGTGCGCGAGGCCTGCCAACTGCTGGGCAGCTGGATCGAGCTCGACAAGGAATACGTAGAGAACCTCGGCAACGACCTCGTCAGCATCGAACTGGAACAGTCGGCCACCGCGCAGCAAGTACCAGGAGGAGTACACCAGAATGGTGCAGCTGAAGCACCGCCAGGCGGCCATCATGAAGCGAATTAGCGCCTACGAGAAGGAGCTGCCGGAATTCCAACATGAAGAAGAAGAAGGTGGGCCGGCGGCACCACCTGGCTCTGGTGGAGATGAAGAAGTGCGAGTATCATCTGCACCGGGCCAAGACTGTCCTGGGCGACATCAAAAGGCATCCGGAGACTTTCTTCTCCGAGGACGAGATGCAGCGTGCAAAGCTGGAGAGCACGCTGGAGCTAAAGCGGCAGAAGACAATTTTTCCAAAGATTTCCAAAAAGGTGGAGCTCACTGAGTCCATAGTGAAGCACTGCGCCCAGAAGGACTCGGAGCACGAGGCCGACAAGCGGGCCGCGATGGAGCTGCAGTTTCAAATTGATAGGTCCGCTCGGGTTGTTGCCGCCCTGCAGGAGAGGCTGGAGCGCAGCGCCAAGTACGAGAAAGTGCTGCGGCACATCTTCACCTTGAAGCAGTCGCCCTCGTCAATGAAAAAGATTTTTCACAACCTGCAGCTAGACGACCGGCTGCAAAACAGCCTCGTGAAGGAGCGGTCAGTCAGTCCGACCCAAATGCTGGCGCCTGAAATTGAGGAATACACGCTTGGTGAGAGTTCTCTGGAATTCCATGGCGCTTGCTGGCGTGTCGGGGTAGAAGATTTAATTGGTGATGACTTAATAGATGTCTTAAATGAGATTCTTTTACGGGTATGCTGTTGTTACTGTATATTGCATGGCCAATATTGAATTCTTCACTAACTCGCTTCCTAGGCAATCCAATCGAAATGGCCTGTCGCGTGGTTGCCAGAACAATCGAGCAGGACTGGTTCCGGCTGTACTTTCAGCTACCTTTCTACCCGCCGAGGGGCCAGGTTGACCTGGACGGCGACGTGGACAGGATTAATAAGCGGCTGGTGAGTTTTTGTCTCTTTTTTCATGGACAGAAGATTCTATTTTTCGAGCCCCTCTGTGAAATTTCAAGTGTAGAGACGACGATCTGTTAAAAAAGGACTGTTTGAAAACTTAGCGAAAATATTGTTCGTCTTTCATCTTCTCATCGAGGGTTGGCTTGTTCGAATATTCCGATTCGCATCAGAATTTGACTTTTGAATAAGAAAAATCGATGCTCAAAGAGATTCGTTGAATATCTCGATAGTCCAAGTATCGAAGCAAACCTTCGCAAGAAAAATCTATGCCAAACTCCAATGAACTGGATCCTACTCAAACCCAACTGTTCGAAAAATAATCAACATAGCATTACTAAATAACTTCTGAACCGCCACGTGCAGGTTCGCGGCAGCCGGCGGGAGCTGGCCACCGAGATGCTGGCCACCTGGCGCCGGCTGCACACTCGCGCCAATGTTGAAGCGCTGAAGGAGGCGCTTGGCCGGATTGGCAGGGAGGACATTTGCCAACGGGTGGACGCCTACCTGGCCAGAAGGCTTAGCCTGCAGCAGGCGGCTCAGCAGCAGGCGGCCCAGCAGCAGCGGTCAATGCTGTCCATGGCCACCATGGCGGTGCGCACCTACGCCTCGCTGCCAGCAATCTGATGGCGCTGCCTGCGAGACCCGGCCAGAGACAATTTATAAGTGTTGTGTAGTGCAAGGGTTAAATGGTCGTGGGAAAGATTATATTCAATCCATGCGGGTCAAACTGTTTTTGATAAAAACATTTTTTGGCATGGCGGTGTTTGAGCCTTTAATATTAACAATATGTTGCTTCTGTGATTTCAAGTTACATTCTTACACAGTTGTGAACAAATTGAATTGCTTGTGTTAAAAAATCTTATCCATTTTTTATCTTAAAAGTACAACTAAAATGCTTGAGAGATTTAGAAATGCTACTATAAAAGTCGAAATTGGAATCTCATGAAATTAATATTTGATTACCTCCCAGTCTTTTATAATAAATATGTCGAAAGACGTTAAATATAGTCGAATATCGAATTTTGCCGATAGAAATTTTGAAAATCATTTGAAAACTGGTTTGATATGTGTAGGCTACGAATGGCTCTGTATGGTGGTAAGAATGTTTAATGTATTGAATAAAAGTACAATGCCGATATCAGCCATCATACGGCTCGAAGTACGAAACATGGACATAGTTTTGGAAGAGGGAGAAGAGAAAGGGAGGATGAAAGGAATGCGTTATTCAAACTTGTTGGTGCTTCAGTTGCGTTAACTAGTTGCTCATTTATTTCAAATCGTCCAGATATTCCAGACAGCTGATAATGCTGCAGAAATGCTTCTAGCAGCAAAAGTTGATCAGATTTCCCTGTTTCCAGTTCCTAAGTGTGTATTTTAGCCTGTAAACATGGCTCCCCAGTCGATGATTTTGAGTCCACAGTGTTGAGTTTTGACTTATCAGTATAAGAAATAACATAATGTATAATAATTTGGTGCGGTTACATGTAGTATTGATACTCGTAGCTTTAATCATTCCTCAAAGTTCGTATTCCCCAAATTTATTTTTCATGTCCGAACCTCCTGAACCAATTATGTACAAGCTATAATTATAGGAGTTTAAAAAATTAATACACAACACAAGAGTGCGCAAAAATACTTTTACAAACTGACTGACCAAATTTTCGCTTTAAAAAGCTGTTGAGAAGTTTCGTAAAAATAGACGTTTTATTACCATTTTTGTGCTTAGGAACACCAGCATGCACTCTTTCAAATGCAGTGCAAATGAAATACTTTCTAATTAATGTAAGAATTTTGGTTCAGACTAATGCTAGCTATCAGCGATAATAAACCCAAGATTAGTTTGCAAAACAAGCGCAGGCTCAATGCATATTAAAACATGTCTGATTTTTTAACCGACAAAACAAAGGAAACAAGCCAGATTGCTTTCCAAATAGATCGTTATTCAGCTCGTTAATTTGGATTCGGACAAAGTCATTAATGGGCCTGCTTGATGCTCTCAAGGTCGATGTAGCTCTGATACGGGTTGTCGTTGCCGGCCGGCTTATCCCTGAAGCGCTTATCGTAACTCAGGCTGCCGCGCACCTCCACGCGAGCCCCGACAGTTGCACACGAATTGGCCTCGACGGCCTGCTCGTTGAAAGATTTAACAAAGTGCACGAAGCTGATTGGCCGCTCCAACCCTGGCTTTGTAATGCTGGCCCGAACTGTGAAGGCGCAGAATTTCGGATTAGCAACTAAAATCCGTTCGACGGTGCCGCGTAGCAACACGGCGGCAGGAGTCGGCGGATTTCACCGACTCGCCCGCGGCGGGGGCGCTGACAGAGTAGGCGCGCCGGGACACAAGATTGACGGCGGACCTGGCTAGCAGGACTCGGAGGGATGCGGAAGCCATGCTGAGCTGGAAATGATGATACAATAGTTTGAAATAAAATACTCATTTCTGCCTCATTTTAAATAGTCGAATCAATCAACAAAATATTTGATCAAAAAGAAGACAAAACAAGACTGCTGAGTAAGAAAACAGCTAATGTTCAACGAACTTCACAATGTATTTGTGCATTTCAACTAAATGCTGCTGCCAACAGAAAACAAAAAACAGCGGGCAGAATGCAACCCAGCTAAAGACCCGCATCACTACCAGATCAGTTGGCCAAAAAGATTTTCAGTTATTTCAGTAGAATAATATGCTTAATTATAACATATATCAACTGCTAATGGATACAGGTGTAGCATTAGTCTAAGCAGGGATGCTAGCGTTTTCTAACCAATAATTGTCTTGAGAATGTAAAGAACAATACAATTCACTTGCTTCTTGTTTTAAGCTTTATCGACCTAATTCAGCCTTTTAACCCTTAATTTATTACAAGACGGATCCCTGTAAAAAACGAATAGTTTCAAACTACTAGTCAGTATGAGTAGTATGAGTTGCGTGCATGATTAGCATCATAACTAGGCATCCACTGGCTTGATGCTCTCGGCATTGATGTAGCTCTGATACGGATTGTCTTTGCCAGCCGGCTTATCAAGGTCGCGCTTCTGGAACATCAGGCTGCCGCGCACCTCCACGCGAGCCCCGACAGTTGCACACGAATTGGCCTCGGCGGCCTGCTCGTTGAAAGATTTAACATTGTAAACGAAACTGACTGGCCGCTCAAATCCCGGCTTTGTAACGCTGGCCCGAACTGTGAAAAAGCAGAGCTTCGGATTGGCCACTGAAATCCGATCAACGGTGCCGCGTAGCAACACGGCGGCGGAGTCGGCGGATTTCACCGACTCGCCGGCGGCGGGGGCGGCGACGGAGTAGGCGCGCCGGGACACAAGATTGACGGCGGACCTGGCTAGCAGGACTCGGAGGGATGCGGAAGCCATGCTGAGCTGAAAAGAAATGAGGATCAGCTAGCGACCGCATTCGATAGTGAGTGACTCGATGTCTGCAAACTACAGGGTAAACCAGCTACGGACAATAAATAACAAAGACGAGTCCATCCGGCGCAAAGAATTGGCCATGTACAAAAGTGAAACGAATTTGTTAATAAGCGAGAATTTAAATGCTGACAACAGAGACGACAGACAGGGACGCCAGCTACATGGCTACCGACCAATCGCACAGCACATGAGCTGCACGTGCAGACTAACGCTTAGCATGCGCATAGCACGCGCGTATGTACAATAAACACAATAAGAAAAAAACACATTGAAATGAGAAGCAAGAATAGGGAAATATAATTTACTTGCGCGGGGATTAGCGGGCAAATAGACGGCATTCCTAGAATTATTCCACGGATGTCATCAGCGTTAAGGTGCAGACGCTTTCACTGGGTTGAATTAGTATAGCTAGAGAGAGAGACGATACTTTCGCAACGGATGATAAATAAATCTCTAGAAGTTTAAGCATTCAGACTAACAGTGACGCAGTTAATTGTAAATCAATATCAGTCAGCTTAAATATTGGGATTCTTGAATCGGCTGGCCTGCTGTTTCACTTTCTCCTCGTATTCGCGACGGTTCTGCCTGCAAATTAGGGAGGGAGGCGCATAATTAGCAAAGGCTTCAGCTCACTAAGCACTATTTAAAAGTGCGCAATGCTTACATAAAGCAGGTGTAGGCCTCAGCTTGCGCCGGATCCTTAATATTCGGCGAGTCCAGCAGCTCCTGAATGCCAAGGAGGATTTGTTTCACAGTGACTGCGGCGCGCCAATCTTTCTCCTCGTCTAGCAACGATAGGCACACCGTGCCGGACGGGTACACATTCGGATGAAATAGGGGTGGCTCGAACTTGCACTTTGGCGGTGAGCTCGGATAATCCTCTTTGAAATACATGCGCAGGGTGTACAGACCGTCCTCCCAGATGGTGGACTTCTTGCCGGGTATTTTGCAATCCCATATCATCAGGTTCATAGTTCCGTCCGGATTAGTAGACGGCTTGGCAACAAAGCCGAATGGATGATCTTTGCGCCAGGCTTTGCGCTCTTCGCTTAAACGGGCGATAGCAATGCCTGAGCACTCGTCGCCTGCTCCACCGCCCGCTCTGATTGTTGCCATTTATGGATTGTTGAGTGCTTTAGCGGCGGACGACTGAAAACTGTTAAATTAGTTTCAAGTTCACTTTAGTTTTTTTTAATTTGTAATTAAAAAACTATCTTGCACCAATATATTGCAAATCTGAGCACTCTGAGTATTTGTGGATAAATTTAACCAGACTAGAATAAAACAGTCAAATTTTCAAAGGTCTTGCAAGCATCATTTTTTGTAATAATCTTATAATCAGATAGTTTTTAAAAAGTTGTATTAATAGTTTATGAACTAATTGATAGGCAGTCTGAGATAAGTTTGAAGTGCTAATGTGCACCCCAAGTTTATTTTATATACGAAATGGGGAGGAAAATAGCCACGCCTTTTGCAAGAAGTATGCTGATAGGCCTATACATGTACTTTTTGGTCTCAGTGCTGAGATCCCTTCTAATTGTATATCAGAATTGGTCAAATGCAATCATAAGATAAATTAACTTTGTTTAGTAAACGAACTAAGATATATTACTTAATCTCACAAGGGATAAATATGGCCATTTTCCTAAACGATTGTTGTTAGTAGTATTATCAAGAGTTCAATTGAAACACGTTGGTTAATGTACATGTACCTTGGAGCTTATTATTCTTTGTAGTTTTTTATTTTATACTTTGTGCATTGCTATTACTGGCTAGCTACCATGTAAGCAGACTGGCTCTATCCTTTTTAACAAGTGATTAATACCTTGTAGTAAACAGTTTCAATGAAGCCATTACAAAATTCTTAATGACAATTATTCTTAAAGCAGTCCACTATAGCTATGTTTAAGGCAATGGCCATTAAAAGAAGGACATGACTCTTTGTTTCTTAGAATACTTTTTTAAGGCTCATTTTAAGACATGCATACTGCAAAGATGGGAAATTTTGCACAAAATAGGCTACCATTTTAGTTGGAAGCAGATCAAGTGTTACTTGTTTAAATTACTATATGGTAGCTAACAATTACAGCTAGGATACTATTCCAAAATTTTGTAGTTGATCTAAAAGACACATAGAAAAATGTAGGGGATTGCATCTATCTTGGCAACGTTTTATGGAAATAAGTCTAGCTTTATCCTCACAGTCTGCCTATCTCCGCAGTGTTCTATGGGAATAAATATAGCTTTATCTGCATAGTAGTCTGCCTATCTTTGCACTGTTCTGTGGAAATAAGTCCAGCTTTATCTGTGTAGTAATCTGCCTATCTTAGTAATGTTCTATGGGGATAAGGAAAATATTATTCTATTGGTACCATGGGGATAAGTACTATTTATTAATTCTTATTATTAGCTAGTGGACAAACTGAATTAATTAGCTATAGTAAATAATAGTAAATAGTAAATAAAATAAGTGAAAACCCTAATCTTAACTTAAGGGCGAATTATATTTAAAAATAAAAATTATATTGGATGAAATTAATAATATTTTATAGTATAATTAGGTAGAAAATTAATAAATCACATTACAAGTTAACTCTATCCTAAAAATGCATATCTATAATTTCTACAATTTTAGACCTGAATATAGCTAAGCAAGGTAAATAAAAATTTAATCTTTTTAAATTAAAGATTATATAAATTTGTAAGATTAGCATAATTTTTATGACAAATTTAATATAAAAAATGAATTTAAAATTTGAATTGTTAAAATAGTTAGTTTATCTATATAAAACAATTTTTACAAACTATGTACCAATTGGCTGAAAAATAAATTCTCCTGAATCCACCTTTTTGCTCAAAATTAGCACAGTTTTGAAAATTTTGAAACATGTACACAATGTTTGACAGCCTGTATCTTTTCATTCGTATGTATGTGCTGCATGTACAATGTTTATGTCATTTAATAAAAGATCTACTTGTCTACTTTCCAACAAATATAAGATCCTTGGTGCATCTTACTTATGCAGAAAGTTATAGCCACTAAAAGAAGACCGATTTTTTTACCCAATTTTCACTTTGTAAAAGCTAAAAATGGGCTCAGTGGACACCCTAACTAATAATGACATAGTCATAATCTAAAATATAATTACAATTTTTTACACTAAAAAACAAAAAAATGATGTATACCTGGCCTATTTAGGAGAACCTAAATAAAAAATAAAAAAGCCTGTAGTCATAAGGCCTGAGCTTTAGTTATGTCAACTGTCGCTCTTTTAGCTAGCACCTAGACTAGGTAAAACCTGCTGTACATACGCTCCTTACGGTATAGTATAAGCATCAGCTCCATATTTTTTTAAAAGTTACTTGTAAATTACCCTTAAAAATCTGCTGCGTGAACTTTGGCATTGCATAGATAGAGACGCATTCTATAGAAGTGTTAACTCACTAACGCAGCATCAGTGCATCACGAACGTACACTAGTCACTTTTTAACACTTTAAGAGCAAATTAGGACAAATACAAATTAAAATTATTACTGTTATAACAAATATAAAAGTCTTTCCATATGTTTAGATTAAAATTAAGACAAAAATATAATTAAATTGATTTGATTAAATTATAATCTCGATATGTGTAACAAATTCAACTCATTAATTAAAATACAAACGCAACAGGTAAAGAATAGCAGTTGCCGTTTTAAACCAAACCATAAATCTAAGAAAATCCTTAGAAAATTGATTTTTCGTCAAATTTGTACTATTTTTGTTGTTTTTAATCGTAATCTACATCTATCTACTTCTAAACTTAATGACAACTTCACGTGGTCTTCGCCTTAGTGCGCCCATGTACATGTAAGTTTGACTTGAAAAGCACTTATATCAGAGAGACGTGACGCGATGTCCACAATCGGGACACATCTGGAAGCATGGTGCTTCCCGGCAGGAAGTTTGCTTGCAGGCATTTCGCTTGACAAAGGTTGCTTGACGAAGCTGTTGTATTCGCGCAAACAAACTTTTCCTGCAAACAAAGTTTGTAGACGCTGCAAATACGCTGCGTTGTACAGCAAAATGGTCTTAACCTCCGCTAGAAAGTGCTGTGACCTGGTGCTGTCGTCTGTCAAACACTTGGAGAGCAGCAACCAACCGCACTGATCAAAGAGATCGAAGCCCATGCTAGCTTTGCCGCGATGTCTTGCTGTCGAGTAATCGTCGACGTCTGACGCGCGAACACTGAAGACAAATTGGAGGCACTTCAGAAGCGGAGTCGCCACTGTGATGCTTGCCTCCCCAGTCGGCTGGTGAGGGGGGTGGCATGCCCACTTCCAATAGCTTTGGCGCACGTTTCAAGTAGCTATGGCGCCCCCTAATTATGTCAGCTTGGTCCGCCTATATAAGATGCAGCCCGACACCAATATTATGTTTATTTTGCATGTACTTCTTGCTTTTTTCAATCGAGCAATATCGCACTGGAGACTAAGAGTGAAATAGCGTGTAGCATAAGTACTAAGAAAGAAAAAATTGGCGGAGAATTCACCAGCGGAAGTGTGAAAAAAGGTAGCAGTGCCGGGCACTGACATTTGAATTTTTTAAACAGCTTTGTACAGTTAAACGGCCAGGAGAAAATTAACCCAAAAAATGTGAATACGCTCACATATGCGATCAACTCGTTCAGGAAAAGGTGTAAAATTTTACAGCCCAAGCAAAAAAATATTTAAGATTTAAAAGCCCAATTCAAAGAGAACAGTGGATAGCCTACATGGCATGTACATGTATGCTTGACATACATGTACATGACATGTACGTGTATACGCATGTATACAAGTAATGTCTTTATATTTTTACATGTACTATACCAGCTAAATTAAATATTTTTTCTTGGGCTGGTGGTGCCACATCTTTTGAATGTTGGTAATCATTTATTTTTTAGGCTGCATACTGCAATGGTCATAAATTACTACTATAGCAGAATGGACTGTATAAAACATAAAGCGAGAGTAAAAAATTAAATTTCACAGCTCTTATTTAACTGGGAAATAAACTTCAGCAGGCAAGGGGCAAGAATATTTCACTAACAAAAATCTCTGAAATAAAAAACCAATAATTTTATAAACTCAGGTTTTAAGGAAATATAATCTAAGCGATGTCTTGCTTTTTGTTTCATTTTGATTTAATTTTGCTGTAAAACGCCTGAGTTATGCATCGGTGTATCTTTATCTTTACCACAACGAATAACAAGAGCCCTGCTGTTATTTAATCGAACCTTAAGTTTGATAGCTATTATAGAAAGAAACACGTAGCCGTTTAGACGAACATTAATTAAGCGAAAATTGACAAAACTGAGGAAAATTCTGTCACAACGAATCTTAGGCAAATTTATGCTTTAAGCAATATAAATAAAAGATACATCAACTGCAGACCAGATTTCTCAAGTTTCTGCTAGGCATGCCAAACTAGCTAAGCTTTGGATTTGTGCTGTTTAATGCTTACCAACATACGTTTGGGTACTATCCGAGGGACTCAACCATTGGATGGACGGTCGAACAAACTTTTTTTTGTCACTCAAGACACGTGATCCCTCTCCTTGAACATCACTGCCGTTTCCTAAATACTTAAAGCGGCAAAGATTTAAGCACGCCACACAAGAAGAATGGCTGATAAATCTAGTAATAAATAAGCTTTGTAGTTTCAGCCTGTAAGACCATAGAAATTTGCTCATTGGAATGGCACCAGGCAGTAGACTAGGTCTGAATTAAGCAGTCGAAACTCGGCCGGCGGGTTAGTTACAACCACTCGCTTGGTAGTCTGCGTCTCGCCCATGTTGTAACTGTCCCTGTAGCGGTACACGCCAAAGCAGATAATTCCGTGGGATTTCAGCACACCAGTGAACATTTCACCATAGGTTGACTGGCCGTATGAGCGCAGCCTCGTGTCAAGCATTGACAGCTGCATGATACGGCAGCGATTTCTGTTGGCTTCGATTTCCGGAGTGGCCTCAGTGCCGTCCATGCTGAGGCCTTCAGCCATGAGTACCTCCATCTCCGGAGTTGCACCACCAGTTACCAGAGTACGGATGAGAGTCATGGCGTTCATATTGTAGAAAACTGTGGACATGAGCGAGTCCAGCACATCCGTTGTGAATGCGTTGCCGCAAGCGTACGGCTGAGAATTGTAGATTTCTTCTTCGCCCGAGTCGTTGTCGTCTTGATCTAAGAACTGGATATTCTTGCCGACAAATATCTCCGTGAGAATTGGAACGGCCACCTTGGACATCATGGACTTTGCGTTGGCGTCCTTGCTTTGAAAGGCCTGCATCTGGGCCTGGACGCTTGTATCTAGTTCGTCAGCGAAGGACATTGCTTTAATATTGAGGGTGCACAGAACGACTTCCTTGTCCATCAGATAGGGATCCATCTGTTCCTTCCACTTGGACTTGGCGCTCATGATGACACACATGTCGCACAGATTGATCTTCGCACTGCGAAGAATTACGCGGTTCATTGGCGAGCCGGGGAACATGTACACCTTTGGAAAGTTCTTCAACGACTGCCACTCGTGCTGTAGGAACTCCAAGTTTCCAATGAACACTATCGGCTTTAGTTCTCTCAGATAAAAGTTGCTGGCCCTCAGTGGCATGACGAAACTGCGCAGACCAATCAGAGGCGAGTCGCTATCTGCGAACACAATGACTATGTAATGCTCGCGCAGATTGAATCGAGCTGCATTGGCGGGTGTCAGCATCACGTCTTCGAAATTTTTTTCAGGACACCAGTGAAACATTCCGGTAAGGTCAAAGTATTCAACCGACTGCTTGCTCGAGTCTTCACCGGAGAACTCGGCGTAATGCTGCTGGCTATCGGGGCCGAACTCGGTTTCCTGCACCGCAGCCAGCACCTTTTTCCTCGAGGCCACCTGGATTTCAGGTCGGCGAACATTTGCACTATTGCCTCTCAGACGGGTGACCTCGTGCAGACCTTCGTGACCCGGAGATTCGGGTCCGCTGATTTCGGTCTGGCAGCTGCACTTTCGAATCAGGCGCGGATCGGCCAAGTCGCGATGGCACCTGCTGCAGTATAGGTAGGCCCGTCGGACCTCCTCCTGCGAGTCAGCAATGAAGAAGCCGTGGCATCCATTATAAATAACTGCCGTTCGGCCCGGCGGGTTGATCGAGAGGAAGCGATCCCCTTCGCTATTTTTGGCTTCGATGGCGAACAGAATCACTTTGAGCTTGTTGTAGCAGAGCATTACGGCCTCCTGGAAGGTCATGCCAATGAAGGCGTCGCTGAAGTACTCCGAGTAAATCTCCATGGCGCTACCATCCTGGTAGTCCTTCTCCCAGCTGCCAATGAGATGCGAGTCGCTCATCGACCGCGTTGAGAATAGATTAGCCATCAGGGTTGAGAAGCCGGGCGCCAAGCAGCTTTGAGCAAGGAAGCCCTGCTTGAGCTCGGCCACGCACAGGCATTCGTCTCCTAGCCGCCAATCCCAGTTGGGAATATTAAGCAAATAGCCTTTGTTGTGATACTGAAGCAGCTGGATGATGCAGCGGGTCTTCGGGGAGACATTTTTGATGGAGATTACGCGCATAATGTTGGATGCGTCTTCAGCGTCTGGGTCCTCGTCGTACTTGTTGCACAGGATGATGACGGCGGCTGCTGTGTCCAGACATACTCGCCTGGGATTTTTTGGAGGAAGAGGCATAAAAGTAAATGATAAATCCCGATTGGATATGATTTCTATAGCATTTAAACTTTTTATACAACTAGCAATTGCCAGATAAACAGATGTACAAAGTCTAATGTACAACCCGAAGCAACGTTCCGCTGCTCAGTCTATGACTTCTTCAGGGCAGCAAGATCAAACTAATTTCATTCTCCACTATCTTGTTGCGAATGCCATGTATATTCACATCTCTAGGACGCCGCGCACTATAAATTTATATTTATATTAAATTAAAGGCCCTTATTTTCGCTAATGCGTTGCAAAACCCCCACCCGATTCTTGTTCAAGTCAAACTTGCTGTTTGGTCAAACTTTTATCATCACAGGCGCTGTGTTATGCTCCCCCGTGTGCTAGCAATCTTTCCTCCCTATTTTTGATCGGCAGAAAGCTGAGATGATTTATAGTTATTCTTATTGTCAGAAGAGTTAAGCCTTATCTCTTACTGTTGATTGGCTGTTGAGAGACATGAGAGCCCCATCACCACAGTCTCTTGTACTAAGTTAAGCTTGCTAGAAAAGAGGAATCTTGAATTTAATGCCGTTCCGAAAGACACAAATAAACCATAAATCTGCGCCACAGGTATTCAAAGAACTCACTGACAGTCACTCGGGTTCAGAACGCTCCCCATAAAGTAGACTAGATGACCGAAATTCCTCTTTAGCAGGCTCTGAAACTCCAGGCTGGGCGTCTTCTTGTTAATGCAGACAACTTCAACGTCAGTGTCCTCCCGGTCCTCGTGCAGGAAGTCCTCCAAGAAGCTCTGAATTGACTCCTTGGAGACGGCTCCGCACACGACCACGTGACGCCGACCATGCTCCTTTTTGTAGCGGCCAGCGTATGGGCTCCGGCTGGTGATGATCTCGGCAATCTCCGGGATGAACGAGGCGAATATGCCCAGCGCCACCATGATGTAAAATGAGATGAAAAATTTTCCCCAATCTGTTTTGGGCGAAAAGTCACCGAAGCCGACAGTGCTCATGGTTACAATGGTGAAGTACATGCAGTTTCCGAATGTTATGCCCTGGAATTGAATGTTATTTTATTTTATCTGCATGCGCAATAGCACTATGAAATATGCTTTTTATTTAAAATAAAACTTATAGCTTTTTATTTAAATTTAAAATCGGTGGCAAAACCTTGCATATTGTTGAAGGAATAAATAATTCAGCTCTTCGCATTTTCAAGATTACCCACTGCTACTTAAACCGTTTTTTTCGGTCCTGGTGAATAAATTATCCCGCAGTTGATGCGTGCTCTGCCAGCTCAATTCATTTTCAGTGTCATATTTCACTAATTTTACCTTAGTGCGTTCAAAAAGTATGGTATTTCCCTAGACGATGCAAAATTGGTTCCAGTTGCTTCAACAGCAACGGTGAATTTCACTGGCGTGGCGTGGAGACTTTCTAATCGGCGTTAATTATTCAGCTTCCTCCGTAATGCTAATTAAAAAAGCAATCTTTTTCTGGCTCACAGGCAGTTAAAAGCACCTTTGTGATAAGTTAATGAATCCTTTGAATAAGAAAAATTTGCATAAGTAGGAGAAGAGAAGAATAGCCAGGGGGATTCGATGAGTTTAGGACGCACAAAGTCGGCCAAATTGCAACTCGCAAAACAGCTAAAGTGTAAAGATGAGGCCCCGACGATCGGTGGAACCTGCTGGCCCATCCCTGATCAAATTAAAGTCTGCGGGGATCAGTTATTCAATCGCACTTTAGAGCTAAAAGGCAGGCTACTCACATTGACGGTTGAGTAATTATACTGCGGATCGCCCGAGTTCTCACACAGGTGCGTGATGCCGGCTCCGATGACCCACACGCTCAGAAATGTGGTGACCATCTGGAAGAAGCGAATTATAGTGCCAGACCTGAGCACATTCAGGTACTGCAGCACGTCCGGCAGAGACATGATGCGCAGACAGCGGATGAACCTCAGGCCTAGCCAGGACTGGTTCAGGTAGATGTTCACAAAGGCTGGCGGCACTGTGCAGTAATCAACAATTGAATAGATCTCCAGCCAGAACCAGAGCTTGTCCTGCGCAGCCAGAAACCTGATGCAGAAGTAGATTAAAAACACAATGTTGAACGCCAGGTCCACCTGGTTGAGGACGTTCTGCGACCAGGGGACGCAGTTCTCAACGAAGCCGACCAGAAACGTTGCTTCGTAGATGTAGATGCCGAGGGACGAGATGCTGAGACAGAAGATGAGCACAACAAGGATGCGGCCAGTGATGCTCTGAGCACTAATCAGCTCGTTAGCCCATTCCTTCACTTCTGAAGTCCAGTCTATGCGATCGCCTTCAACTGTCTGACCGTTGCCCTTGACAACCGGAGCAACATCTTTGCCAATTTCGTTGCTGCCACCCTGGTGCCTTCGCCGAATGCGTTTCACCAGCCATCCGATGACTCGGGCGAGCAGAAGCAGCAGCAGGCCGCCGATGAAGGCGATCCCCGTGGATGCCAGGTGAATGTACCACATGCGAGTGGCGCACTGAGCAGCCACGCCGCTTGTTGTGCTTTGCACAGTTGGCTGTGGAGTTGTTGCCATGCTTGGCTTAGCACAGCAATCCCAGCAATATTTTCTTCGGAAAATATAACCAAGCGCGAAGACAGATAAAGGAAAATTTGATGCTGTCTTGAGAATAAATGGATTGAGCGAGAGCGAGAGGAAGGGACCGCGATGAGAAGCTGGTCGCTAAGGTGCCGACGCGATTTTATGCGTTCAACTGGCAGTCCCACCGGCCATGTCAGCCAATAGAAAGCCGGCCAGCCGCGGAGGCAGAGTCGCTCGCTGTTCAAGGCTAAGGAGGACGGGAGAGATAGGGGGGAAAAGCGTAGAATGGTGGGTGAAAGGTGGGGAGAGCGGCGAAAAAAAGAGTGACGGACTGGCGAGAGCCGGAGAAAGGGTGGGGCTGAGAGGGCTTGAGTGAGGCGAGGCTGCTTCCCCAGCTCTCTCTCAGGTGACCTCAATCTTAGAATTTCATGTAGAAACGGGCGAAAAGCATTAAAAGCTTTATCCACCCCTTGCTTTCTCCAACTGTGCGCACTCATCTCCCCAGCTATCTGTTTCTCTCATTTTGAGCTCAGTACCAGCTGCGGGCAAATCCTGTCCGTTCTGCTCGATCGCTGCTCAATCCAAAGCTCCCTAAAGACTAAACAAAATAGGAAAAAATACTGCATTTTCTCTGCTTATCAAAATAATTTAACTAGGTGCAACTCAATCAACAGTATGCGAACATTTTTGGCCATGCCAAACTGGATGGAATCAAAGGGACAAATATGCACTCTAATGTGAAGTACTCTATGCATATCGGTCCGTTGTTAAGCCTAAATTTTAAGAATCTTCTTCCTGCCAATTATAAAATCAATAGTGCTTTTCAGTGTAATATAGTAGAACTGCCGCTAGAGACTGAGGTTAGAAGCAGCTCACGGCTGGATAGAGTGAGATGAGTGAGATCTCAACTGTCAGCCTTGGATACACGGGCAGACAAGGATGCACATGAAAGCCAAGGAGATTGGCATTGGCAGTAAAGTAGCCTGTCATTGTTGCCTCGCTCTGAGACCCGGAAATTTGGGAAGGCAGCAGAAGCAGCAGTCCTGGCAGCTCACGTCCCTTTTATTCAGCCGCTTTGTTGAAGGGGGCAGCGCTGCAACTGATGGAATAAATATAGGGTATTGGAGGCTAGTCATGGGAGGTAAAATAACAGAGCGGTGTTGAGTTTGAGCATGCTAGAATGCACCCACCTGGGGAGGTCTCCTCCCTTGACATCCCCGCATGGTTCTCTGTCTCTCCATGCAGCAACAGGCGACACTGTATAGTTTCTGCTATTGTACACCGGCAGTGCTAAATGGTTGAGCAAGCCTAAACTGAACCAGTTCGCACTGGATTCACATCGCCATAGTCCCAATTCAGCCAAATAGATCGTCGACCTTGTCTCCAAATGAATTTCTTCCTCGAATTTTTCAACAATCAGTAAGTAAGGAACAGAGGATCAAGGATAGATTTGAAGTGCACGCTAATTGCCAGCATGCCTTCTGCCTCCGCGTGCCTCATCCACCAGGGGACGTTAATTGTCGCTAAAATTGCTCGCAAGGCACTGGAGGCTGGCCCCATGTTATCTAGTTTCTTGTGTGGCTGAGTACCTTTCTTGAGATCCTCTTTGGGTCTCGTGCTTGTCTTTTTCTAATGAGATCGTTATATTACCATGACAGTGTAAAACCTACGAAGAGAGTTGCTGTGGGAGAAGGCTAAAAGTACAAATATATCTAACAAGACTACTGGTTTCTTGATTCGACCTAAATTTTTTGCCTTGAATTCTGAATTTAGTTCGAATCTTCTGCAAGGGCTACAAAATGCATCATACATGCATGAGAGTTAGATCATTGTAAAAGTACGCTCTTAATTTACACCGAATGCATTCCAACAAACTTAAATTTTTGAACCAATAATTGCGGGCGCAGGCGACTAATTGATTGTAAAATGTTTGCTTAAAAATGCAGTGAGCATCTGGAACCTTTAGATTACTTTATGGCACAGGTGAGTAGAGTCGATGCGAGTTTGCCTTGGTTTCAATCAGCCAGTAAGCCAAGTATATCGATTTTTTTTAGTTGAAAGTCTTGCAAAATTTCTCGCCTACATTTTCGTATAGAATTTTTTCCACTCGGATACCAGCGCTTTCTCCAATGCTCCTTAGCACCCAGCAGGCGCGCAGGCCCAGACCGTGTCCCACAGCTCAAGCCTCTCCAAACCTGCACTCTCCCTCTGTCCCTCGCATCAGAGTTGCAGGAACAATGAACCCATGCGTGGAAGCGCCTCCTGTTGTAACTCTCCCACTTATTTTTCTCTCCGCTGCAGTCTCCACACTTTTCCCAACCCGCCGGCTGAGTCTCCTGAGCGCGCGCCCGACCCGATGAGGACACCTTGGCGCATTTCAACCCCCTGCCCGCGTCTCACCCTCCTCTGTCTCACAGGCTTCCACCTGCTAGGCTGGTTGCCAAGGCAGCAACAAGCCGGCTGCCGAGGGCCGTTCGCTGCATGCTATGAAGTTTTCATGAGGGTTGCAGCTAGGCAGGTGATGGGGTAGCCGTAGAGATTTGGCTCTAAATCAAATAACTATGCAGGGCGTTGAGTATTGAGAATTACTATGAGCATTATCCGTCACTTTCCATAAAAATTTTGTTTTGATGCGTAAGTTTAATTGTTCTATAAGCTATATTAACCATGTATTTATGGCATTATGCTCCGGTAGATATTTTATCGAGAATGATATAATATTTTCCATGTTATAATAACTGATGCTTTTGTTACGAAAATTACGAAAATTGAGGACCGAATTCACGGATGGCACCAGACGTCAGGCAGTCGAAAAATACTGAGTTTGCGCCTGTTCAAACAACGATCGCCACGGATGACCCGGTTTGCTCGCTGGTGGTCGCCGACAGCCTTACAGCTCGCTAGGACGTGTCAGGCCAGCGCAGCGAGCGATGCAGCGATGGAGAGCCGCGTTAGCGTGGATCCTAAAGTGGCGGCGCTCAGTAGGCTAGTGTGTGTTGCAGTGGAGTTTAGCTCCAGCGAGTCTGTTTTAGCGTCCAGGTCTCAACGTTGTAGAGCAGGATGGCTTCGATCACTGCCCATAACGACGCCCTCTCTGACGTTTCTGCAGGGCCTCAGACTGCGACACTGACCTTATCGAACAGAAGGCAGCCCACACGCCCAGGAAAGTCATCCGCAGATCCTTGCAGACGTCAGGGACCAGACAGCCGAGGTAGACGAACTGCTGACTGCGTGGTAGTTCAGTGGAATGAAAATCACAGTCTCGATGCAGTTAGGCACACAGTGCATGACGGTCTTCTGCGTGCTTACCTAAGGGCAATGTTCGCAGCACTGAAAACTAGCCTGTCCACCTGTCTGGCTCACCTGGCAAGATCTTCGAAGTTCAATGTAACCAAGCACGATAAGCCGCCTCTCAGGTTGATGTCGACTGAGGATTTTTCTTGCAGGCGGCACAGCTCGTCAAACTGCTGCAACGCACATTCGGCCCATTCACTGGATCTCGGGCCTGCTAAATTTTTTCTCTGCCTCAAGATCTACATGTAGCTAGCCTCCATCGTCATTAGAAAATCGGAATTTGGCTTCGTTTCCAAGGAAAAACTCGAGACTATTGCAGGGTGTCACAATTAAAAGAGGTTACTTTCAAAACTGTTGCCACAAATAGGAGGGTTAGCGGATAAAACTTAAGACAGGCATTACGCTTGATACATTTATCATCAGCCTGTGGTAGAAAAAATTCCATAATGCGAGCTCGTTCTAGCAGATGATTTATGCACCCTTCACCATAGAAATACACGACTGTAGCGTGCTCAAACTATACATTAGCGCCTTGTTGAAATCTCGTACTGCTGCTGCTTGCAGTTGGTGTTGCTGTGTGGCTGTGGCCCGACCTCATCCGGGTAAAATTCTAAAAATTTCTCCATGACCGACGCCGTCCGTCACATTCTGATTCACAAGATTTCGCCTCGGTTTTGCGATCGATGACGGAAGGTATGTTATAGTCAGTCTTACTGCGAATGGGCAGATTTACACGCAACAGCTTGGCTTGCAGTGGCAACCCTAAGCGCGGTCTTTGCAAAATCTTGGAAGAATCTTGGAAGATTCTTGGATAGTCTTGGAAGATCCTGCAAGATCGTGCAAGAATCTTACAAGATTATGGTCGGATCTTCCAAGATTCTTCCAAGATTTCTGAAATTATCCAACAATCTTGGAAGATTCTTGGATAGTCTTGGAAGATCCTGCAAGATCGTGCAAGAATCTTACAAGATTATGGTCGGATCTTCCAAGATTTCTGAAATTATCCAACAATCTTGGAAGATTCTTGGATAGTCTTGGAAGATCCTGCAAGATCGTGCAAGAATCTTACAAGATTATGGTCGGATCTTCCAAGATTTCTGAAATTATCCAACAATCTTGGAAGATTCTTGGATAGTCTTGGAAGATCCTGCAAGATCGTGCAAGAATCTTACAAGATTATGGTCGGATCTTCCAAGATTTCTGAAATTATCCAACAATCTTGGAAGATGACCTAGGAACTTCCAAGTTTCTTTCAAGATACTCTAAAGATGTATTATATATAGATGCATAGTTTTTCTTGATTTTTCACCCCACCAACAGCAAAAATAATAAATTCGTGAACTCGTATCAGTCTGATTTTTTAGAAAAAGTTTTTACCTTGATATATAATTATTCTTTCGCTTTCTCGTGTTCGGTCGGTAAAATTGTATTTAAATAGCATTTTACACTGATGGTAAAACTTAGCAAAATAAAATACAAAAGAACCATAAATGAAGTGCAACTAACTAGGAGAGTCCAAAATGCAGTGAATGTGGGATATTGGGTAACGAAGAACAATACAAAAATTTTGAGTGAACGCATAACAGTAGCTAATAGATTAAAGGACGCAGTGAGCACTGCACGAAGGTCGCAGCCGAAGCCGGCAGTACGACTTGGAACGGATGAAGTACGCTTGGTCAGGACAGGTCACTGTGGCGAAAGATTGCCGCGTTTGTGTACTCGCTTGTTGAGGAACGCAGGCTACATTTGCACCCAATAAAATCGCTGTTCGAGTCCGTCAGCATCCCAGTCTGGGCGTTGAATTTCAGGACGCTGGACGCTCTCAATTCATCGCCCTGAGAATATCGAGAATCAGAACGCCAACTTAACGAACTGCCAATAGTGCGGAATTCCATCGCCTGGCTGCCAGCATCACCAATGCACCGAAACTCGCAGCAGGTCGAGATCGTCGGAGTAGCCAAGCGCACAGCTGCCCCTCCTGTTGACAGCCCACGCGTGGCCCGCAACAGAAAGTCGTCGCCATGGAAAGGCAAAGCAGCCCGCAGCACCAGTCAGGTACCAAAAAGGACAAGAATGGTCTGAAAGTAAGAAAGGAGGCGTAGTGAATGTGTTGAAAAACCTTTAAGTGAAATTAGTGAATAAAATTATCTCATCCTATTTCATACAGCATTCCTGTTACTGGCTTAAAACATGTTTAAAAAACAAAAGATAACAAGATTTGAACACCAACCTTGTGTAAAATCCGATTGGTATTAAATTATGCCGTGATTAGTTATGGTGGCTCAATATGGTTGCATTGCAGCCACTGCAGTTATTATGGACGCCTATCACGAAAAAAGTAGCTGTAGATATGTTACCAGCATTGCTGCTTTGCAGGCAAAAAGCATAAATTTTTGACATATTCATCCTGTCAGACTCGTCCTGAAATGAGATATTGAATGTTTTGTAGGAAAAAATTTTCAGGAATTTTGTTTGTACACTAATATTAGAACCTGGATGATTGTCACACATATATTCTGTGCATAACTCCTCGTGAACCTATGCCAAAAGCAGGTTATTATTTATGCTATGGCGATTTTGAGACAAATGTGAAAATTCAAGTGTCATGAAATTTAGTTATTGAATGCTGTCATATGATACCACTTGATAGATTTTTGATGCCTCCACAGAGTGAAAGATTAGAGTAAAAGAGGAAAAATGGAAATATTTTCTCTCCACTAGAAGAGTACTTGTAAAAAAATAATCAAATGCTACTTTTTAAATCTTAAGTACCTTGACTGATTTTAAATAACTGTAAGTATCATTTAAGGGCCAATAGAAATAGATTTTTTAGGGAAAAAATTGTTTAAATCTATGTGCATGTTTAGATTGATTTAATAAAGGTAACAAAAATATTTTTTTGCTTCTAAAAAAAGAAGAAAGTGGTACACAAATACAAGATAGACTCTCTACATTTAATAAATAAAAAAATTGGAGCCAAAAGCACTAAAGTTAACAAATAAGTCTGCAAAATAAAAAGTTAATATACTTACTTGCATGCTGGCATATAAGCTTTGCTTTATAGGACTGTAAGCTTTTTTTATTTTTTTGGCTTAATCATCATCTTAATTAAAGACTTACACTCCTGGGTAATTCCAAATGTTTGAATGAATGTTACAAGCTTGTGGGTAATAAAAAGGCTTAGGGGAAATTGCTACATTGTTGGTAATTTTGAATGCTTTGAGGAAATATATGTATGGTGGGCTATTTTGAATGTTTGGGGAAATCACACATGCTTGGGGATGATTCTGAATGCTTTGGGGAAATGCTGCATGCTTGTCAAAAGCTCTGAATGCTTGGGGGAAATGCTGCATACTTAGGAAAACTTTGAATGCTTGGGGAAAACACTGTATGCATAGAAACAATTCTGACTACTCAAGGAAATGTTACATGCTCAGGGAATTTGCTACAATCACCATGTAGGGGAAAATGCTACATTTTGGTAGTGCCAGTGTAGGTGAATGCCAAGTCCACTTGCTCGCTCATTTTGGTTTCTTTTTGGTGTGAGGCTTGGCCTTTACATGTTTATTTATTTGAGCCATATACAGAAAGCAACTTAGGCTGGCTTGAACCAAAGTGCAAGGTGCATTTGCCACAACATGGTAATTAATTTTGAATGTTTGGAGAAATTGCTACACAGTAGATAAAATAAAATTTTCAATTTGTTTTCTGTTAATTGAAAGTCTGTTATAATCAATGAAAAGACCTGGCATTAGTTTTGCATATAATAAAACATTCATAAATTTGTGCATCCTAAGAGGGGCAATGCTACTAGTTATATCACTAAATATAGGATATAAGGGATATAGCAAGATTTTGGGATAAATTATTTGGGATAATGGTTTTTGGTCTTTTCTAGAAATTAGAGGAATAGGAGTTGTAGCCTAGTGGTGAGTGAGTGCGCCTGCCTCATGGCTGGAAGTTCATGGGTTCAAGTTATGACCTGAGAAGACAATTTGTGCCCTTGAAGAAGGTACTAAATCCCATATTTCTTTAGTCCACCTAGCTAAGATTGGGTACCAGTTTGAGCTGGGTAAATTTAGTGTGGGTATTGCAACCCGTCCAGCCCATTAGGCTAAAAGCTATATATAACCTTTAGATATGCCATGCAACTAGCTGCAGTTATTCTATAGGCTATATATTTAATTGAAAAGTTGGGTATCTAAGTAGTTTCCAGTATCTAACAGTTTCCATTTCATAAAAATACAAAAGAAAAACTATAGGTCATTAGAATTTAGAAGTATTAGGCAATTTATTCTAATAAACCTTTCTGGTTATGCTAATAAGTAAAATAATTGCAAATTAAACCATTATCTACTTGAAATTTAGAAAATATCAAGGCAATTTAGGTAAAAAAAAATTACATTCCTACTTAAGTTAATATCAGTTTATTTAATTGGCCTTTTTGCTTAAGAAATAAAAATAAAATTATTAAGATACTTTTAATCTGCAAACATTTAATCTATTTATATTTTCAAATAGACCTGAACAGCATCCTTAATTGAAAGTCTAAGCTATGCACATGAATAGGGTCTACAAGAATAGGCCCATTAATTTAGGCCTATTATGGTAGTCTAATAAGGGGCATAGTATGGTACTAAGTAAAAAGCGGAATGGTGCGGAATGACGCGGATCGGAAATTTACTTTAAAATGCTTTATTTAAAAAATCTCAAATTTCACATTCTAATACATAGCAATGAGCTTTATTTAATTCATAGATTTGATCAAAAAATGTTCGACTAAACAGGCAGTAGAGCAGTTACAAATTTTTCCGGTGTTAAATAGGTCTGCGGAATGAATTCTAGGAAATACACTATCAAGATACAATCCGTTCCGCGACGGAATCCGCGTTTTACTGGGTACCGCATAGTATAGTGTAGGCCTAGGCCTAGTTGTTTCAAAGTAGGCTAACATACTTAATGCCTAAAATTTAGATTGCAGGCTTTTATTAAGATGCAATTATTGATACAAAAAACTAGCTTTGCCTAATAGCATGCAAGTATATTAAATTGAATCAAGCATAGGTCTATGGCTAAAAAAATTATACAGCTAGATAGCTAAGCTGATTGATAGCTAGTATAATTAAAATGAAAGACACACTAGGCGCCAGGCACTGATGTAGATTGTTTTTTTAATCTTTATGTATAACGTGCGAAACTAGAAGATTGCCAACGGTTGCATTTTTATGTCCTAACTTGCATGGACCAATAGCTAGGCCTATACAAAGAAAAAACTTGAACGCTTATATACTAATGCTAAATGCTAAAAATGCTTAAAAAGATGCTAACTAGGCCTACGCCTGCAGAAACATAAAAGCTATCAAATAACACCTGTGCTTAACATTGCTAATGTCACAAAAAGCTTCGATCGCACGAATCGTCGCATGTTTTTAGCCAAGATATTTAATTTTAGTCCCGCGAATTTCTTAGAAGATTTTCCAACAATCATCCAAGATTCTTCCAAGATTCTTAAAAGATTCGTTGCAATCTTTGATCTTTGATTATCTTCGCAGAATCTTGCAAGATCGTGCAAGAAAATCCAAGATCTAAGAATCTTGGAAGGTTTTTCAAAGATCGCTCCTTAGGGAACTATCTCGATGACCGAAGATTTGAAGATGATTGCATCGTGTATAAATTTTAAGTAGCCAAAGCTATTGTAAGTTTTGATTTGCGTATACGCTTCCGAAAAGAAATTGTAAGCAATAATGAAAATACTTTTAGAACATCAATGTATATACACTGTACATTGCGCGGTAGACCTCTAGGCTACAATTATATCCTTGGAGCATTGTAGTATGTGTTGTTTTGCATATTTTTCTTCGGTTTTTCAATGAAAACATTTTTTCCTTTTGGAAAATAGTTCCTGCCCAACGAATTTTTTAATGGTCGTAGTATTTTTTTTGCATAAGAAACCAAGGACACCTTAAGGCTTAAGTAGGAGCTGTTGTGAGAAACATTGGCCGCATTAATTCATAACAGCAAAGCAAGAGAACAACAAAATAACAAATATTTATTCTAATCTTTATCAAAATATAGAATAAACCCAGTTTTGAATTTTTCAGATATTTTATTTTGTTTCGACGTTTTGGGCTGCGTCATCGTAAGTTTCAAAATACTAATTTTCTTCTCTATTCGTCAAGTAAGTTGAGAAGAATTCAGTCACTTGATGCCTTTTAATCATCCGGCTAAGCTCTACAGTCGCAACGATATCAGTAAAAGCTTGCAGTTTAATTGTGCCAGAAAAGTATTTTCAGTCATAAATATAATTATTATTTTAACATTTATAGTCTTGAGTGAGTGACCTCTTTTTGGAAAATGAAAGCAATTTTTCAGATTGCTATCCGATTTACTCTTGTTGTAGCATATACAATGATATTGTATTACAACATGAAATACGTGCGGTTTCCTCCACGCAAAAACCCTTCTAAAAACTTCGGTGGAAAATATGAGTATCTAACTGTCCTTAACCTGGTAAGTCTTGATGGAAGTTTCTGCTTGAAAAAGGCATAGTCCTATCTGCTGTGTAGAAATATAGGATATTAAAAATATTTTTTATTATCTTGTTTGTTGAATAAAATGATTTTTGGTTAGGAAACTTTGATATTTTAGTTTATAAATTAGTTTTTTTAACTTTAGAATATAAGGAATGGATCAATGGATACAAACATATAATATTTAGGTTACAAAAAATAAAATATTTTTTGAAGTTTTATTATATAGCTATTAAGCTTAGACTTTGCCCTATTTTTTATTTTGTGCTTTCCTTTATATACTTGTTTGACTGATAGTGATTTCTTTGCTTTAATGTAGGCATTAATTTTAAAATAAATTTAGGAATTTTAATTAAATACAATAAGTGCCCTAATATTTAACTTGCTTAAATATAGGCAACATTTTGCAAAAATAGCAAAGAAATGAAATAAAAATTGGCTAAAACCAAACTTTGCAACAAGCCATAAAAAATTAGTAGACCTAATAGTAATTGTGTAGTTTTCATAATACTAAAAAAATATTTCCCTTATAACTAACAATACATTTGATTTATAGGAATAACCAGACTTGTAAGTAAATCTTAATTTAGCATTTGAATTAATTTTTCTTTAACAATGAAGATTTTGTCATTTTAAACAACAATTTACATGTCATTATATATTTTAACATTTGCATTGTTGTTAAAAATCACCAATCTCTAGACCTACAATATAAATTCACTATATAGATGAATGCAATTCTATAGAATCAAATCTGCATATTGATAACGAGAAGCGCATTAACTACCTTGACTTGCATAAAAATACCTGTTGAATTTTCCCTTAAACTGAACATAAAAAATTCAGTACCTGATTTTACAGCAAAGTTGCCATTTCTATCAATATTGATCCAAATCAATATAGTGTTTTGTTGTCACTTACCAAAATCATTAATTTTGACAACTATTTTATTTCAGATATTTTTAACATTTAGCCTCATCTTCAGTCTCCTATGCGACCTACTGCCTCGAAGCTTGCACTCAAACCCTGTTCATCAGCTCAAGGGCGTAATGAATGCCGTTAGCGCGTGCATTTCATTGGTGTGTAAAAGTATTTGCTTTTATGTTTAACAGAAATAGGATTCTGATTGGTTGACACGATAATTTCTTTTAATAAACAAATTCTTAAATTTCAGTTTGTTTGCCTGGCCTTCTGGTCAATTTATGCAGTGAATCGGGAGCTGGTTTTCCCCGCCGCTCTCGACAGCATCATTCCGCTGTGGCACAACCATGCGATCCACACCACCATCCTACCCGGTGAGTTTCCACATTAAATTTATTCGAGGAATAATTGCCCTGTGCCACGATGCAACCCCTATGAGAATCGGCCTGCACCCACTGCAACCCCTATGAGAATCGGCCTGCACCCAGTGCAACCCCTATGAGAATCGGCCTGCACCCACTGCCGCCCCTATGAGAATCGGCCTGCACCCACTGCAACCCCTATGATAGTCAGTTTCCTTAACCACACAAGCATTTTAACAAACCGCAGCCGGGCTGCTCAGCTACTTGCTGACGCCGAAGAGCCACGCACCCCGACTGTCCACGCTGATGGGCGCGGCCTCCAGCTTAGTGGTAGCGTACACACTGTGGATTCACGTGATCTACTGGAACACCGGGCGCTGGGTTTACCCGGTGCTGGCTGTGCTGGACGCCCCGGCCAGGGTGCTGTTCATCGGCGCGTGCGCGCTCAGCATGGCGCCGTTCGCCTTCGCCGTCCACTGGCTGAAGTCGCGGCTGGACGCTTGGCAGGCCGGAGCGGCCAAGGCGGCCAACAAGGAGAAGCGAAAGCAGAAGGCCAAGGCTAGGAAGGCGCTGTAGGACTGTCTTTTTCATCTAGTTTTTATAACACTCTACAGGGAGAATCCGTTTTTAGCCATTTGATTTTAGTTAATGTATTTTTTATTTTTACGATTTACAGATAATTATTGCAAAAATTTCTGTGAAATCTTAAACTGTTGGCATCTTTGCCAGACTGACATGACTCATCACTGCTATTGTCCAATTATGTTTAACAGGTGCTCCAGCCTATATTTGCTCTGCACTTTAGTTTCAAATTCCAAAATTCGTTAGTTAATTTTTTCTCGCATTGATTCAATGAAAAAATGCACAAATATATTGCGCTAATATCTGTGTAATTCTTGTTGCTGCGACAATTTGATTTGCAGCGCAAATTAGTGTGTACTTTTTATTGTTATTATCAAGCTCATAAGCTAAGTTGGCTTGCTTGCCTAATTAGGCAGCCTCTCCGAATTAGACAACTCTTGCTGGCACCTCAAAGCAGACCAGGTCGCTGCTGTTGGGGTCGGTCAGCTCCCACCTGACCACCAGGGCGAGCTGCGGGTGCAAATTTTATTCATTCATTCATTCATGAAATCTACTTTTCAGCAGAGGAAGAGATTTCAAATCATTAAAAAATGGATTTTTATGGGGATAACAAAGGTGAAGCGGCGGCTCACAGTGGGGTAGGACTGCTGCACTTCCAGCGCGTTGGTGTACTTGAAGCTGGCGCCGCTGGCCAGGGGGCAGGCGGGGCTCATGCTGTTGCAGGCGTTCGAGTCGGGCAGCGGGAACGGCACGGCGATGCCAGCGATGACGCCGTGTACAACCGACTTGACCGCCGCGGCGCTCTCGCTCGAGGTGAAATCCACCGTGACGCCAACTTTGGTGCCGCGCTTCAGCTCGCAGGGCAGCTTCGGGCATGGGCTGATGTCAACGCTGTTAATTTTGCCGACCTTGGAGCCTAGTTTTGATAGCGTTAAGATGCGTAACTTCTACTGATGCGAGTAGTGCGTTTGAGACTTGTGCCTTTTTATATCTTAATAGCTATATACATTGCCGCCTTCCTGAGCCCCGAACACTGAGTGCTTCTTAGGCCTGAACCCCAGATTATTCAGCAGGTTTACGCATTTCTGAACCCCAGATTATTCAGTAGGTTTGCGCATTCCTGAACCCCAGATTCTTCAGTAGGTTTGTGCATTCCTGAACCCCAGATTCTTCAGTAGGTTTGTGCATTCCTGAACCCCAGATTCTTCAGTAGGTTTGCGCATTCCTGAACCCCAGATTCTTCAGTAGGTTTGTGCATTCCTGAACCCCAGATTCTTCAGTAGGTTTGTGCATTCCTGAACCCCAGATTCTTCAGTAGGTTTGCGCATTCCTGAACCCCAGATTCTTCAGTAGGTTTGTGCATTCCTGAACCCCAGATTCTTCAGTAGGTTTGTGCATTCCTGAACCCCAGATTCTTCAGTAGGTTTGCGCATTCCTGAACCCCAGATTCTTCAGTAGGTTTGCGCATTCCTGATCCCCAGACTATCAGTAGGTTTGCGCATGTTAAAAAATCAGATCTTTAAGCAGCAGAAAAATTTCTGAGTAATTCCGAGTCCCAAGTGCAACTATCGCAACTGCGTTATGCGGGTTTATTTGAATCTTTCGCAGATAAAACTAGAGTTGCTCACCGCAGTCCTTGAACTTAACGAGGTCGCCGAGCACCGCCACAAAAGTGCAGGCCAACAGAGCGGTCAGCAATGCTGCTTTCATTTTAAGCTATTACTTGTCAGTTTTTTACACGTAACAGGCTGAAATTTTATTATGTTCGAGCAGCATTTTACCAGAAAAAAGCAACACAATTTATGCCTATGGGCTTATCTTGGTCAGATTTCTTTTGCTTTTGCTGGGACAGAAACAGGTGCTTCTCTCCCCAATGGATAGTTCTTTCCCATTCTTTTTTTTGGCACCGAAGTCACGAAAACAGATAAGTTTATATATGCGGCCAAGGAATTTTTGACGCCTGCTAGAGAAACAAAACAGCAAGAATTATTTGGTTTCAAATTGCGAGCAACTTGCTATCAAAAATACATATTTCATATTCATCCAATGATTTTTTTCCTTTTGATTGATCATTAATTGACGGATAATGTGATTACTGACATCGCTTTTAAAACCTTAAAATTTTTGATTTTGTGCCGATTGCAGATTAGATTAAAGCTGATGTGATAAAATAGAGTGGGTGAGACTAACTTGAGGGGAGGAGGTTCGACAAGATTAGAAAATATTAGAAAAATATTGCAGGAGATCGGAGGGGTATTAGAAGAGATTAAAAAGAGTGACAGATATTAAATAAGAGCAAAGGAGATTAGAGCGGAGGAGACAATAATAGGGCTGCCGGATTAATAGGAATTGAGAAGAGACTATAGCTACTCGTATTTGATATATCAGGATAGCAGAGTTGTTAAAATAGAAATGTCATGTTCGATTTTCATGCAATGCGGACGCGCCATCAACAGTGTAGATGTAAAATCACAATAAAAGCTAAGCAGCCCCACCGGCTGTCTGCTAGCTTCCACTCTCTGTTTATTTTTTTCCACAACTAAAGCCACCTAGTGTTCCCGCGTTATCGCAATGCGAGCACAAAGTAAATGGAGTTGCCGCCCCCGCCCCCAGGGCAGCTTATCTAACGGCTTCTATTACAGAATGGGACGCTGAGAAGATTGATGCCGGCAAAGTAGCAATGGCGTCTGAGAAATGATGAACCTTGCTGCTGCTGCTGCTGCTGTTGTTGTTGCATTTCGGGCCGAAGCTGCTGTGTTGCTGCCACAGAGCTACCCGAGTAGCGGCTTATTCCCCAGTCTATTTCGCCTCTGGTGCCAAGTTGGATTCATTTGCCTGTCCCAGTGCGCCCCCCCCCCCCGATCTTCAACACGACGCGATTGTGAGACCCGCCCAGCCTAATTAGATTTGCGACTTGAGAAGGGAGAATGAGATAGAGGGAAGTCGGCGCGTTAGGGAGAAGGAGCGACGGGAGACAGGGGCTGGGGACTCAGGCCGCGGCTGGCGGTTCTGCTCCGGTGATTGCGGCGGGGGCACCTCGCCAAGGGAGCCCCATTAGCAACAGGAGATGCGGATGTGGGAGCTGGGCACCTCCTTCTTCTACTGGGAGTGGCAGCGTAGTTTTTTTGAAGTCCTCAATCAAGTGGGGCTTAAAATTTGAGTGACAGTACGAATTATTTGAATTTAATCCTGCGCTGACAAAGCCTGTGGCTCCACTTCTCTGCGTCTGATTTCCTTTCTCGAATCTTCTGCTTTTGGAAGAAGCATTTGCTGCTTTATTAGTGGGAATCTTTCATTAAGTATTAGCTTCAGTTTTGTTCATGAAATGTTCCGTATGCATTTTACGAGCTAGAGTGTGTATGTATTTTAATGTCATACTTTGAACATTAAGTTCTTGCATGTGTACATTCTAAAATTAATAGGTCCATTAACTAACGCAGTTAATTGGCAATAAAATTATTGGGATTGTATCCTACTGGGGCTCTATTCTCAACTCGAAAATTAAGAAGAATGCTTTTTTTAAATCATTGAGCGGAGCACCAGGTTTCTCACTGTGCTCAAGTCCACTCAGTATTGGGATGAAAATAAGGAGTTAAGAACGGTACGGACTGAGCAGCTGTACACAGTATCACAATCCCAGGACTCCAGTAGCTGCATCCGAATATGCCCAAGTTCGGGCGTACGAAGTATAAGAAACGGAAAAAACAGGAACCTAAAAAACGACCATTTGAAGTAGAATTGCGACTAGGCTGTGCTCTGCTGCTTTTCGAAAAAAGTGTACAGAGCCGATCGACTTTGTGTTTCTTAATGTCAAAAAAGGCATCTCCGACTGCGTTGGACCCGGAGCGCCGCAGGGGAGGCAGAGGCATAAACTTAGCGAGCTTTCACCTGAGCAGGCCATCAGCCATCTAGCGGACAGATGCAGTTGACAAAGGAAGCCTTTGGCTCTTCAAAAAACTCCCCCTCTCCCCCAATCCGGTTTCTTGCGTCACGGAGTCAAAAAATGCAAATCCCCTTTTCCAGCTTCCTTCCGATTCTCAGCGTCCACTCTCGCTAATTCCCTGTGATCAGCCTTGCGTTGCATGTGCCGCTTTGAGGATATAGCTTGCTCTAATCCCCTTCCAAGCTGAACCCCCCTGTAACGGCATCGCTCGGGCCTTCAGTGTCCGATTCCTGAGGATTTTTTTTCGTTCCTCTCCATCCCCACTCGATTCCTCAACACAGATGGTGATTTGTTCTCCGCTAGCCCCGCCAATCGGCGGCTAAGCAGTGGGGAAGAATGAGATCCTATTTGCGACATCTGGGAGCTGGACCGGTCCGTGAAACACAAGCAAAACAAGCAGAGCTGGCGACCTGGCCAAAGCTGTCTATCCTGCAGCTTCAAGCCTGTGTGCCGCAGACTTTCAGTTTTACTGCTTGGTGAGTCCTCAACTTGGCGGCAGCGGAATTTTTTTCCAGGAAACACCAATTTCTCATTAATTATCCGCAGGTACTTGAGCAGCCCTACCGAGCATGACCAATCTGAGCAACTTACAGGCCAACTCAACTCAGAGCCCCGCCACCTACAACTGGGCCTACCTGTCCCTGTACAGCATCCCCGCTCTCACTGTGTGGGGCAATGTACTCGTCTGTGTCAGCGTGTTTGTTGAATCCCGTCTGCGCAGCCGATTCAACTCGTTCCTGGTGTCCCTGGCCATCAGCGACCTGCTGTGCGCTGTGCTGGTCATGCCCGTGTCCGCGCTCAAGATGATTCACGGTGAGCGAGCTGTGTGAGTGTGTGATACCTGCTGTGCGCTGTGCTGGTCATGCCCGTGTCCGCGCTCAAGATGATTCACGGTGAGCGAGCTGTGTGAGTATATGATACCTGCTGTGCGCCTGCGTCATAATAAAGCTAGTTAACCATAGCCTTAAGAGACAGGAAACAAACAGGAAATGGAAAAGAGGTTTGTGGGTAAAATTAATTAGGATATGTTTCAAAAATCTTTTACCAACATTCTAGGGCAAGTTTTGTCAATCTAGGGAGAGCCTTTCAGTCCATTCGGCGGGGTCGGGGACACTGTGCTAGTTGGACTCCTAGATCGTCTGCTTTTTGTAGCCCCCTGTTGTTCAGGGCCTCCGCGGGCGATGAGAAAACACAAATTACTGTTCTCTGCCCGCTCTCGCTCAGGCGGATTAGACGCAAGCGAGCGTCTGGCTTAGCGATATTCCACTAGGCTTATCCGGTTCGCAGGGGAATTGAATTCCAATTATCAACGGACAACAGCATATAGATATTAATATAGGTTGAAGGCTGAAGGCTGAGAGCGGATCTTCAATACGCTCGTAATCCCATTCCATTGACTCTTTGGCACCTTGGCCTGCCCGGCCCAAGGTCCAACCTGGGCACGGGGATATGAGGTGTACGTGAGATGCGTGTGAACTGTTGTTCACTTACATTGGTGCTTCTTGTGAGCTTGATCTGAATGAAAGCAGTTACCAATGTATTTGAGCTGTCTGGGTCAATTTTTATTTGATTTAAGAGAAATTTTTTGTTAACAGAGTGTCTGTCAGTTGCATCAGGGTCGCTATCAGTGGCATCAGGGTGGCTATCAGTGGCATCAGGGTGGCTATCAGTGGCATCAGGGTGGCTATCAGTGGCATCAGGGTGGCTATCAGTGGCATCAGGGTGGCTGTCAGTGGCATCAGGGTGGCTGTCAGTGGCATCACGGTGGCTATCAGTGGCATCAGGGTGGCTATCAGTGGCATCAGGGTGGCTATCAGTGGCATCAGGGTGGCTATCAGTGGCATCCAATTGCTTTACAAAAAATTGCAATACCCACTATATATTGATGCGGAAACTACATTTATCGTTAAGCAAAGCGGGTCCCCTGCTTTAAGGAAAGTGTTTTCATTTGTGTTTGTACTTTAAATTTAAACGCTAAGCTTGGCGGAGCTACACACGACATGGGAGACCGGGATTTAAGCTCCGTCAGCCACGAGATAGCTCCCAGGCCGGTGATGAAGTGAAAGGGGAATTTCTGAGGCTTCTCCCCGTTGCTGCCCCAGTCCCAGCGTCCACGCCTCCGGCTTGGTTCTGACAGGAGAAGGACGCGAGCTGCTATAAAATAAGTTTAGTAAAGAAACACAGCGACCGACTCGGCCTGGCCCTTGCATCCGCATCCATGGGGCAATCATCCCAGCTGCCTAGCGACTTGCCCGAGCCATCTCACCTCGCCATTCACTGACCTGCCCGCCGATCCCCTGCGCTCGACAGAGTGGTGTTGAGGAAGGGGGCAGCTGACTGCTTTAATTAGGGCCTCAGCGGCTTAGCGCTAAGGCTCTTCTCTCTCCCTCTCTACTGCTCGGCCATTGCAATGAACCTACAGAATATCAATAGCACTGCTGCGGCTAAGACTCTGGATTACCCGGCTAGCTGGGAAAGGGGCAGAGCTGGGGCAATTAGTTGGGATTAGAGTGGATTGGGGAGGGTGTGCATAATGCCAAGATGAACGATTGTACCTTCATGTCGTCAATAGAAGTCACCGTTTATAGACAGAATGACTAGACATTGACCTCGCCGAAAATTCTTGCATTATATATTTCAGCAGCTTGTATGCATCAATCGCAAAACATTTTCTGTTTGAGCAAAAGTGATAGATACCTTTGATAAATAAATAAAAGTGATAGATAGATAGATAGATAGATAGATAGATAGATAGATAGATAGATAGATAGATAGATAGATAGATAGATAGATAGATAGATAGATAGATAGATAGATAGATAGATAGATAGATATATAGACAGACAGACAGATAGATACATAGATAGATAGATAGATAGATAGATAGATAGATAGATAGATAGATAGATAGATAGATAGATAGATAGATAGATAGATAGATAGATAGATAGATAGATAGATAGATAGATAGATAGATAGATAGATAGATAGATAGATAGATAGATAGATAGATAGATAGATAGATAGATAGATAGATAGATAGATAGATAGATAGATAGATAGATAGATAGATAGATAGATAGATAGATAGATAGATAGATAGATAGATAGATAGATAGATAGATAGATAGATAGATAGATAGATAGATAGATAGATAGATAGATAGATAGATAGATAGATAGATAGATAGATAGATAGATAGATAGATAGATAGATAGATAGATAGATAGATAGATAGATAGATAGATAGATAGATAGATAGATAGATAGATAGATAGATAGATAGATAGATAGATAGATAGATAGATAGATAGATAGATAGATAGATAGATAGATAGATAGATAGATAGATAGATAGATAGATAGATAGATAGATAGATAGATAGATAGATAGATAGATAGATAGATAGATAGATAGATAGATAGATAGATAGATAGATAGATAGATAGATAGATAGATAGATAGATAGATAGATAGATAGATAGATAGATAGATAGATAGATAGATAGATAGATAGATAGATAGATAGATAGATAGATAGATAGATAGATAGATAGATAGATAGATAGATAGATAGATAGATAGATAGATAGATAGATAGATAGATAGATAGATAGATAGATAGATAGATAGATAGATAGATAGATAGATAGATAGATAGATAGATATCTAACAACGAGGCTACGGCGCTGTAATTGCTCAAAAGGCTATCAATGCTTGACCGGCCTTATCGGACTCAGTCTCTCTCACCGGTCACGAAAGCAGCTTCACCAGGCGGAAGATGGCTCAGAGCTGCAAAGCTTTTAAAGCTACCTAAAGGCTAGCTAGCCGACAAGGTTGTATCCATGGCAACGTCTAGGAGTAGTTGCCAAGCGGATGGTATGAGGATAGATTAATGAGCGGCATGTAGCGGCGGCAGCCTCTTAATCATGCGGATGGGATGGCATCGCAGGAAAGTTGAAGTGAATCTTGTCGCCCCCCCCCCCCCCTAACGCTGGTCCACTAAACTTAGGCGGCGTCCGAGTTTCGAGTCCGCCGCACTTCTGCCGCACAACATGCCGTTCGGGATTAATTATTGCTCCCAAGTTGGCCGCGGATAAACCGGTCTCGGTGCTCAGTTAATTTTATCCCGCACTGCTGAACCAAAGCCAGGCAAAGATTGATGGCAGCCTCGCGAAAGAGCCCGATGAAGCCGAGGGTCCGCAGTTTCTCTTTCCCTGGGCCCACTATCTAGAGCTAGAAGTTTGCTGCGCAGTAGTTCTGTTGAAGTGCTCTGGCAAATAGTTTTCCATGGTTTTGGATTTAAAATGCCATTTGCATTGCTTTTCTAAGCGGATTCTTCGCCACACTGGATGACAAATTTTTAATTAAAATCGGCGAACATAATCACACAATTGAGCCTCTAAATCAGCTCTGTCATTAGATGTCAGCTGAGAAATTGGCTTTCAACAGAAGGAAACTAATTAACCGTTACCCTTTAAACTAAAATTTCTGAGCTGTGCATGGAGGTCTGCTTCGAGTCCAGATTATTTGAAAGGCGCGAGTGCAACTGTTTGAGAATAGCAGGCATGCCGTAACCGATTTGATCGACGTGAGAAAAATAGTTTAAATAAAATTCGAATCCTATGTCTGAGCCTCTATATCCGCTGCTGATGGGCAGCTGAAAGAATAGGCCCCATCCAAACCTGTAAGAGCATATTATTCCTAGCGGGAGGGAAATTTTCTCTAGAGAGGAAGCGCGACCCCCCACCCCCCTATTTAATGGAGGAGGTCAAAATCTACTTCCGTCAAAAGGCTGTTGATTGTTGTTCGCATTTTCAATCTCAGTAAGTCGATGCGGGTCTCTGGGGCCATGTGTGTGAGCTTCCTGCAAGATCAGGTAACGAAAGAAGATGAAAATAGGTTATTAGCCACTAATAATTCTTTGCTGCTTTCCTGAACACTTAATGCCGCATTCACGCCTATCAGTGACCCCGAGCTTTCCACCTTCTTCCCGTCACTCAGGCGGCATGAACCGGATCCCCAGGAGCGTGTGCCTCATCTGGTACAGTCTGGACGTGTTCTTCACGTCCTCGACCATCATCCACCTGTGTACCATCTCAATCGACCGGTACTTCGCGCTGAACAATCCGCTCAAGTACCATCGGCAGAAGCGCAAGTCCGCCCTGGTCGCCAAGATCCTGTGCGCCTGGCTGATCCCATTCTCAATCGCGGGTCCGCTGTTTATGTTCGCGCTGTGGCTGGACAAGACAGACGAGGACTCGTTCAAGGGCTGCGGGCCGCACAATGCCTACTTCATTATCATCGCCACCACGGTGACCTTCTACCTGCCACTGCTAATCATGACTGTCACCTACGTGCTGACGGTGAGCACTATTATTGAGCAGACCAAGAATGCCAGGGATCTGAACGCTTCGCTGCTGCCTCTGGTCGTGCGACCCAGCGCGCAGGCGTTTGGGCTAAAGCAGCTGCAGCAGCAGAAGCAGCAGAAGCAGCAGCAGCAGCAGCAGCAGCAGCAGCAGCGGAAACAGCAGCTAACCGTGAGCTGCCAGTCCAGTATGAACAGCATGGCCAGCCCGTCTGCTCTGAGAGCCGTCGCAGCGTCTGGAGCGTCCGCTTCTTCGGCCGACCTGGCGGGTGGTCGCTGCAACCCGGAGACGTCAACTTCGGCTAGACGCCGACTGCTATCGCCGTCGCCAAGCAGACGGCCCGGAGCCTCGGGAGCGTCCCTCGAGCCGCCTCCGAGTCCTAGCGGCCGGCGAAGCAGTTCGGACAAGCCCTCCGACACGGCTGACTCGGCAGCGGTCAGCCCTCGGGCCCGGCTGAGCCGGCAGCTCAGCCAGTCGGACAACGGGCTGAGCGCGAGTTGCCTGGAGACGAACAACGAGGTCTCCCGGCTGCTGCGGGTGCCCAGCCGGGTGTCAGTGAGCTCCGTGTACTCGGACGACGGCATGCTGCCCAGGGAGCAGGAGCGCAAGCCCCCGCGCAGGCGCAGCAACAGCCTGTCCAGCTGTGGCACCAGGAAGAAGCTCAGCTTCACCATCGTCACGGAGAACGCCAAGAAGACGTTCAAGCCGGAGACTAGCGAGCAGAAGAGGCGCATGGACTACATCCACCGCGGCTCTAAGGCCGTGCAGGTGCTGGGCATTCTATTCGGCCTCTTTGTCGTCTGCTACCTGCCGTTCTTCATCGCTTACCTGGTTGATTACTTCTGCGCCAGGTGCCAGCTGTTCACCCCGACTCTGGTCCCCATTCTTGAGTGGGTGGCCTACAGCGCCTCGATGCTCAACCCGATTGTTTATCACATTTTCAATCCGACTTTTCGCAAGACGTTTCACCGGCTGATGCGCTGCCAATGCCGGCGCTACGGCTCGGGCAAGCGGCCCAACTACGTGTTCTCCTACAAAATTGGCCGGCCGAACTGATCATGAAAGTCTAGAGAGAAAAGGAAGCAGAGTGAATTAGCATATCAACTTCAGGCGCCTCGATTTTTTATTTTTTAAGGATTTTTCACAAATTCGAGTCACTGCGTGTTAGTTTTGTAAGTTGGAAATTAAAAATGCAATCTTGCTTTGTGCATTGTTTGTTGTAAATTGATTATTCCTAAAATAAGAAAATCCTCTCTCCTTTGTCCTTTGGCGATTTTCCCTAGTGAATAGAAAAATTTGTTGCTAGAAACGCGTGCAAATCAAGCAGATAAGTATGGCAGGTTTGTAGTGGTAGATCTGTTACACGCAGGAGCGGACACACGCTAAGGTGTAGATCTGTTTACAGTTCTGTCAAAATTGACTTATCGAGCAGCAGACTCGAGAGTGTTTCCATTATTTCACTGATAAAGTACCTCTGGATTTTTTGTATGCATGTACATTTTGCGATGCATTATTTCCTTAAAAAAACCCGATTCGTAAACCCTCTGTTCCATTCGCGCGTGTTAAGTTGCTTAAATGTCTGAGCCGTCTGCGTACAAAAATAATGCTTCAGTTGTATTCATGGTTCAAGTAAATCGTTTCAAGCGGGGCATTTCCACCGCCGTGCTTTGGCGCAAAATAATACTAAAACGGGCCGATGCGTTTGCAAGGCTATTTATATATAAAACAGATTGAAATCTCTGCCCGCGTCATTTGACTGAATTCTCCCGCGATGCAAATGAGCAGCTCAAAATTCTGAAATTCTCCTCCAGCTATTTTAGAAGCAACCTCTGTGACTGACAATAGCGGGCAATCTGGCACGCGATGTCGCCACATTGAGCGAGCCTTCATCCATTTTTGCATTCGCCTGCAGGGGGACGATGCAATGTGGGCCGAAGAGGTCGGAGACGCGGGTTGCAGTTGCGCGAGCGCAGATGTTTAGGGAAATTCTAAAGCCTCTGCCAGCTTGATGTAGAAGCTGACCGGATGCAGATGCGGCGGTGAAATAATTGGCCTAGTAGCAGATCAGCTAACAGCTAAGCCGTTTTATGGTCGGCAAGCTAATATGCTTGGATTCCAAATGATATTCGCAAGTTCACTTTTCACTGAAATATCAGCCACAGCCCGCCATTTGATACTATAAGCCTCCGTTTTGGCTACTTTATGTAGCTGAATTCCTCGGTTTTATTAACGAGCCAGCATCAGCCGCTGTGTCTGGCATATAACCACGCAGCCAGCCTCCGATCTCTATCGCCTAGCAGTTAAACGATGTCCCTATACTGTGTAGCGATAGCAGCAATGTTTGCTTGTCCCAACACCGGTTCTTGCATCCTTCGCTTCAAATTTCATTGACACGCGTCCTCATCCACTTCTTCACCTTCATCAGCTAATTTTCCTTAGTTTATCTGCTTGTCTGAAGCCTGCGGCTCCCTAGCTAGTTTTTGATTGGCTGCTGCTCATTCAACACATAATTAACCTCGCGGCATGCTATACCTTAACCACATTACCGTTTTCTGGGCACCGTTAAGAAACCCCTAATTATACTTCTCCACTAACTCAGTCCCAACTCCAAAATGTTTGACCCATCCGAGCTTTTGGCAACAATCCCACACTTATCATTGTTCAAACACAAACCATTGTAACTACTCGTAGATTACTTTCCCCCTCTGTTGCCCACTCCTATTACCATGGTTCAGCACTCTGACCAGCTCTTATTCTACCCGCTAATGCAGGACATTAAGTAACATTTAATTTAATAATTTTCCGCGTAGATCTACCTCTGGGTTCCATCTATGGAATTTCATTATGAAAGCAACTGATTTGTCTTAAATAAGTTAAAATCCCCAGTTCTTTTGTACGGATTTTGCATGGATTCAGAAAAGATAATAATAATTAGTCTATTTATTAAGATAGCTGTTCGTCGAAATTTTATTTTAATTAACCCTATAGTCGAACTGCATCAGAAATTTTCAGTGGATAAAAAGGTGTTCGTAAAAACTGGCCTCATCCTGCAATTTGCTAATGAAAAGTGTCAAAAGTTTCTTAAGCAGTTTCTAATCTTCAGGAGTGAAATTCCTTAAAATAGGTGCCACCGCAAGGGACGCCCAATGCCTCAGAATGAGTCCCCAGTTTGCTAAAGGGATTGCAGGAAGCCTGTCTGATTTCCATCAAGTCGGCAGATTTTTACCTCCGGCACACCCAACTAAGCCTTGAAAGGATGAAGTGTCCATCACTCCGAGCACTGGATTGAGCATGAGGCGCGCGTAAGTGCGTAGCATGTTGCACTTTGGATTTAGCCGTTGAATTCCCAATTCGAGTTTGAATACTAACACGGCTGTTGGCAACTAAGGACAACGCCCTCGAGCTTGCCTCCCACTTAAGCAGGCACCGATAATAACCCCCCTCCAACTCAGACTACTACATGTGACAGTTGAAGGCTGTACATGACCCACCCTCCAGAGACACCGGAATCGATGAGCATCGAAATAAGTGACGCGCGGGCTAACCAAGTAGCAGAAATAATTTTGCTAAAAAATATTCAAACACTGGCTACTAAGGACCGGCAAGTGCACCTGAGACCGAAATATTTTTCTGTTTGACGCACGAGCGTCAAGTAGAATGAAGACGGCCCGTCCGAGAATGATTGATCAGCGGTGGACAGCGAAGCAAGCTAGTCAGGGCTTCAAACAGATTTGATTGGTCAACTAAGCATGCACGAACTACGAAGGCATTGCACCCGTACGAGACCTATGCGAACTTGTAAGATCTACTTCGTAGCTCGTAAACTCTAAGAGCAGTCAGTTTAGGATGAGAGCAGTCAGCTCAGTGTTAGAGCAGTCAGCTCAGCATGAGAGCAGTCAGCTCAGCATGAGAGCAGTCAGCTCAGCACGAGAGCAGTCAGCTCAACATGAGAGAAGTTGGCTCAGTGTTAGATCAGTCAGCTCAGCATGAGAGCAGTCAGCTCAGTGTTAGAGCAGTCAGCTCAGCATGAGAGCAGTCAGCTCAGTATTAGAGCAGTCAGCTCAGCATGAGAGCAGTCAGCTCAGCATGAGAGCAGTCAGCTCAGCATGAGAGCAGTCAGCTCAGTATTAGAGCAGTCAGCTCAGCATGAGAGCAGTCAGCTCAGCACGAGAGCAGTCAGCTCAACATGAGAGCAGTTGGCTCAGTATGACAGTAGTCAGTTCAGCATGAGAGCAGTCAGCTCAGCAGTATGAGAGCTGTATAGAATGAGGTCAAAAGTGCATGCACTGATATTTACAATGCAACAGAAATGAATGCGTGTAATTTCCATCTTCACAGGCCGCCACTAAAGCGAGTAGCTGAAGATAGGATTGTCGGTGGCCAATCCAATCGGCATAGGAAATGAGCGGCATTGAGAATCGCGCGAACACATTTATTAACAAGCTTGGAGAGTGAAGCTGCAGGCACGCAAACACGCGGAGCATGTAGAATACAAAAGCGGAGACATGGCGGTATCACAGGAGAGTTTTCGGGTGCACACTAAGTTGCAGGCTCGGGTGCTTAAAAACGAAAATAAATAAATAATATAAACTATATTATATTAGCGGCAAAAGTGTATGCAATAAAAAGTATTTGCACACAATATGACTGACGGACTCTTGTGCTCAAAGCAACGGCTATTTGCACTAATAGTTCATTGTGGCACCCTACAGCAATTAATTTTATATTGGCTATAATACTTATGCAAAAGCCCGGTTTGCGTAGAAACTCACTCACCAATTGGCGTTTGGTTACAGTGTGAGCAAAAATTTGGCAATAAAAACGCAAGTTTGGAAGCAGTTAGCTTAGGCCGGCAACTTGAAATAAAACCAGATGCACCCCATGTGCTAAAGTAGCATTAATTGCTAGGCTTTGTTTAGCCGTCAATCTTTATTCATGATGGGATAGTGACTTGGTCAGGAGTAGACTGGGATGGGGCAGAGATGCGTGGGTCAAGGCTGGGATGGGGTAGAGATGCGTAGGTCAAGGCTGGGATGGGGCAGAGATGCGTGGGTCAAGGCTGGGATGGGGTAGAGATGCGTGGGTCAAGGCTGGGATGGGGTAGAGATGCGTGGGTCAAGGCTGGGATGGGGTAGAGATGCGTGAGTCAAGGCTGGGATGGGGTAGAGATGCGTGGGTCAAGGCTGGGATGGGGTAGAGATGCGTGGGTCAAGGCTGGGATGGGGTAGAGATGCGTGGGTCAAGGCTGGGATGGGGTAGAGATGCGTGGGTCAAGGCTGGGATGGGATAGAGATGCGTGGGTCAAGGCTGGGATGGGGTAGAGATGCGTGGGTCAATGCTGCTATGGGTAGAGATGCGTGGGTCAAGGCTGGGATGAGGTAGAGATGCGTGGGTCAAGGCTGGGATGGGGTAGAGATGCGTGGGTCTATGCTGCTATGGGGTAGAGATGCGTGGGTCAAGGCTGGGATGGGGTAGAGATGCGTGAGTCAAGGCTGGGATGGGGTAGAGATGCGTAGGTCAAGGCTGGGATGGGGCAGAGATGCGTGAGTCAAGGCTGGGATGGGGTAGAGATGCGTAGGTCAAGGCTGGGATGGGGCAGAGATGCGTGGGTCAAGGCTGGGATGGGGTAGAGATGCGTGGGTCAAGGCTGGGATGGGGTAGAGATGCGTGGGTCAAGGCTGGGATGGGGCAGAGATGCGTGGGTCAAGGCTGGGATGGGGTAGAGATGCGTGGGTCAAGGCTGGGATGGGGCAGAGATGCGTGGGTCACTGACTGAGCTTGTCACCCAGAGCCAGAACTCAGGTAATGCAGAAAATATGAATAACTCGGATAATGCAATTAGAATAACAGCAGAAAGTTCTGTGACGCAAAAAGCAGGCTTATTCATCAATGTACTAAAGCGAATGAAAGCGTGGCACAGGCTGCTTATTACATGGTGTGACTCGAGTAATTTCAAGCAATTTGGCGGCAAGAAACAAGTGGCTGGGCATTCTGTGGCACAATGCAGTCAAAGGTGAGATGGGGCACCAATTAAGCTAGGCTTGCAAGATCAAAGCGTTATATAGCTAAGTAGTAGTATTGCACAGGACAAATGTAAGGCTTACATTGGCTGCAAATAAAGCAATATTAGAACGGAGAGAGCGGAAGGAGAAAGGCTGAAGCCTGTATTGCACTGAAAAACTAAAAGCAGGAGAAAAGTTTCAAAAAAAGGGAAAATTCAATGCTTAACAAAGTCCATACTCCATTGAGGCCGAAACTAACAATGCCATAAGTGACCGAATGAAGCTTAACCAAACGGAAGACTGCCTAAAATTTGAAAGCGATTGAAAATGCGAGGCAAATTATATAATAAAGACGCTTTAGCAGGATCAGTTAATACTAGAGGCGCAATGCGTAAGCAGTGTGCGAACTGCACAGGGTACAGCCTAGCTGCAGAATAAAATCAATATCAGTACCGAACAGGTCTTTAAGCTCTATGGTAAAACGTCAGCACCAGAATAGGATAAGCAACTAAAATAATACGGGGGCCGCTGAGCCGCCAACTTTCACGACGGGCACCAGGCGGCTGCGTATTCAAAGTCGGCGAATAATTCTTCATCGCGGCGGCTTAGCGGCGGCCGGTTCTTCGCGGGCGTCAGCACTGGCCGCTCCTCAGTGAACTCTGCGTCAAAATTGCTCACGTCTTCGCTGTTGCGCTGCGGGACGGAAGGCAGGGTGAGTAAGAGGCTATTGTTGATGCGCAAAGCACTGCCTGATGTCTGACACTAAAGCACTGCCTGGTGTCTGACACTAAAGCACTGCCTGGTGTCTGACAATAAAGCACTGCCTGATGTCTGACACTAAAGCACTGCCTGGTGTCTGACACTAAAGCAGTGCCTGATGTCTGACACTAAAGCAGTGCCTGATGTCTGACACTAAAGCACTGCCTGGTGTCTAACACTAAAGCACTGCCTGGTGTCTGACACTAAAGCACTGCCTGGTGTCTGACACTAAAGCACTGCCTGGTGTCTAACACTAAAGCACTGTCTGCCTGGTGTCTGACACTAAAGCAATGTCTGGTGTCTGACACTAAAGCAATGTCTGATGTCTGACACTAAAGCAGTGCCTGGTGTCTGACACTAAAGCAATGTCTGGTGTCTGACACTAAAGCAATGTCTGATGTCTGACACTAAAGCACTGCCTGATGTGACACTAAAGCACTGCCTGATGTCTGACACTAAAGCACTGCCTGGTGTCTGACACTAAAGCAGTGCCTGATGTCTGACACTAAAGCACTGCCTGATGTCTGACACTAAAGCACTGTCTGCCTGGTGTCTGACACTAAAGCAATGTCTGATGTCTGACACTAAAGCAATGTCTGATGTCTGACACTAAAGCAGTGCCTGAGGTCTGACACTAAAGCACTGCCTGGTGTCTGACACTAAAGCACTGCCTGCCTGGTGTCTGACACTAAAGCAATGTCTGATGTCTGACACTAAAGCACTGCCTGATGACACTAAACCACACAGTAATGCTTACACTAGCACAAAGCTACCCCCATAGAAGGCTTTTATTGGCTGGATGGCCAACCCAAAGCAGCAAGCGGCTTACAATGATGGGCACGTAGGGGGCTGGAAGACGGCAGGCGAGCAGATCGTCCCACGCCAGCCGACGAAAGAATGCCTGATAAAATAAAAATATAATATTTTTTTTCAAAAAACGTGTTTTAACGACCGTACTTAAAGTAGTCACGTGAACTAACTTAAACAAATTATTGATAAAATGCTGACGTAATGCAAACGGATAGCATTGAAGCTTTCGAAACTTAATAGGAATTTAAGCAGCTCACCTGCTGCTGAACATCCGCGGCGTCAGTCTCAGAGGAGCCCAGCCGCAGCTGCGGATTCCTGCGCAGCAGACGCCGCATGATGGTGACAGACTCGGCGGACAGATGACCCGGATAGCGGACCTCCGAGTTGACGATGCTGTAGAATACTTCCTCCTCGTCCTCGCCAGGAAAGGGCGACTCGCCGAGCAGCATCTCGAAGATGAGCACGCCGAGGGCCCACCAGTCCACCGCTCGGGTGTAGGACGAATCAGTCAGCACCTCCGGCGCCAGGAATTCGGGCGTGCCGCAGAACGTGGAAGTTCGATCCCCGTAGCCCATGTTCTCCTGAGTAAAGAGTAATATGACTGCTGCACTCAGGGAGGGACCAGGACAAAACAATCTGAAGGGTGACGCCACAATCCAATGATACGGCAGGTGGCGCCCCTCTACCAAAGGACCGAAAGAGAAGCCCTACAACATGAGAATCTAGAGTAGTGCCAAAAACCTAAAGGTCTAATGGGCGGCGCCACAGACTTCTATTTTATACTTACTATACTTCTACTATACTACAATAAATATCTAATATCTGTCTGTTTATCTGTGTGGAAAGATGTAGACCTCGAACGGCTCAACCGATTTTGATCGAATTTTCGCCAAAAGACAGCAAATTTTTCCAGGATGAGACGGTAATAAACATAATAAAAAATATAAATTTAGACACCCGACCTTTCGACCAGTACAGCCCACGGCACAGCCGCAGCTAGCTGCGCGGCGCATCCGAGGGCTGTGTGCAGCTGCTCAGTCCTGACGGGCTGGAGGGGCTGCAACACCCACTAATTAACTAACCTAACTAACCTAAATTTACCCAGCTCAAACTGGTACCCGATCTCAGCTGGGTGGACTGAAGCAATGCGGAATTAAGTGCCTTCCTCAAGGGCACAAATTTTCTCCTAGTGCTGGGGCTGGAACCTACGACCTTCCGGTCATAAGGCAGGCGCCCTAGCCACTAGGCTACAACTCCTCCTTGAACCGTCGCATGAGACTATGAAAGTTAGCAAGCTCTGCTCAAGTAGAAGGGGATTAAATATTAGAAAAAGTAAATATCTAACGGGTGGCGCATCCTTTGGATAGGAGCCTCGAACATTTAATGCCAAGGAATCGAACCTGGTCCCGCCTACCTTGCACAGTCCAAAGTCGGCCAGCTTGCAGTAGCCGCGAGCATCCAGCAGCAAATTATCCAACTTGAGGTCTCGATAAACAATGCGATGCTCGTGCAGAAAGCGCAGGCCGAGCACAACGCAGCCAGAGTAGAAGACGGCCCTGGGCTCGGCGAACACGCCTCTGTGAATGTGCATCATGAGGTCGCCGCCCGGCGCCAGTTCCATGGCGAAGCAGGCGTGCTCGGCGGTGTGAAAGCAGGCCAGCAGGTGCACCAGGCAGGGATGCCGGGCTTCGCTGACTATCTGAAGGATTCGCCGCTCCGACATCAGAGATTCAACTTCCTCTCTGGCTACCACCTCGGCCTTTTTGAGCGCCTTCAACGCGCAGTAGAGACCGGATCGGATGTGCTGCGCCAGCAACACTTTGCCAAAGTGGCCCCGGCCAAGCACGGCTATCAGGCGGAACTCGGACAGGCTAGGCGGAGCCGCGGCTGGCGCTGCGGCCGTTGCGACGGACGGCACAGCCGGGGCGGAGCCGCGCTTGCCGTGCACTGACGCGGATTCCAGCGACTGCGGCGTCGCAGGCGATGAGAGAGACGGCGTCTGCACTGAACTGGGCGACTGCAGCATAGGCGACAGGGACGGCAGGGCCGGAGATGCGGACTCAGTGGGCGTGGCTGGCAGCGACCTTCGACGGGAATCATCGTCTGGGCTCTGCGGGCCGGGCGGATTAATGAAACAAATAAATTAAGCATAGTCTAAAGATCGATCGATAGATTGGCTGAGAGGATCTGAAGACTGGCGCCACACCCTGCAGCCAGCCGAATAATTGGAACGAGACTCACCAACGGCGGGGCTAGAAATCCTCTGCTAGCTTTGCGCGGTGGTGGCGCGGGCGGCAGCGCGGCGTTGGAGTCTCGGCTGGTGCTGCTGCTGCTGCCGCCGCTCAAGCGCTTAAGAAACGGCCACCAGGTCATCCAGTTGACATTCTTAGGCATCTGGGCGGCCATCCGCTTGCCTTTGCGCCGGCTGAGCAGCCGTTGGCGCTGGCGCTGCAGCGGCTGTCGCTGCCGGTAGACCTGCGGATTGTTGAACACAATCTCGGCGAACAGGGCGCCCTCCGGCTCCAGCTGGATTGGCAGGCAGTGCTTCTCGCAGTCCAGATAATCCTCCAGTTTGAGGTAGCGGACGGCGGCTAGTCCGCGGGAATCCCGCCAGTGCAGCTGGATCTCAAGCTCGCGGGCGGCGTTAAGCGGCACGGACACGCTGCCGGAGGCGCCAGTCCAGCATTCGGCAGACGCGGCGCGCCAGTCCGAGGCCCAGGTAAACTTGGTGCTGTCAACGCGGAGTACACAGCGAACCTCCTCTGCGTTGGCGAGCGACAATGCGGGGCGCGGAAGGCTTAAATTAGGCGTTACATTAAATGACGAAGGCCAAATCCTAGGCGTACAGTGTGTAAAATACCTGCCTAACATATTGTAGCATTCGCACATACATAGAGGTATACAACCCGCCAAGAAAACTAATACTTCAGTGCCTAAATGTCGTCAAAGGTTTTGCGCCACCTGACCGCTAACTTTATATGCCACACGATAAGCAGCAAGCATCAGGAAATAAAATAGCACAGTTAAAATAGGAAAACTGACATTTATAATTGGCATTAACTTCCCAATGATCTGAAAGGAAGTTCGCCTCCCGCTTAGCCCAATAGTACGTAATAAACACTTGAATCCTACATTAAGAACTTGAATTTATCGAGTTCCCGATAAGCGAAATCAATGAAACCAATGCCAGTTGACAAACGGGCTCACTTTGCCCACACACAACCAAATCATCCGTTAAATAAGCAACAGGGATAATTAAAATCATTCAGCAATTGGACACGTCATGCAGTCTGAATCCGCGCGCTATTCAACTTGTCTGTTACCATTGAAACCGTCAGAAAATCTTCGCCTTGAGCCGCAAAGAACGCTAAGCCTTCTGGGCTTTGCGACGCTCAGCTGGGAATCAGCTGGCACAGGGCGATGGAACAAGCGGGTGAAGAACATGAACTGGTCGGCTGCTCAGGGCATTGACTGGATTCAATTAACTGGGCAAAATCCTGAACTAGCTGCATTGTAACTCTAAAATAATCGGTTGATAATCCTCTTAGTTAACTGGGGATAATCCTCTAACCGAACTGGGGATAATCTTCTAAATGAACTAGCGCTAATCCTTTAAATTTACCAGGAATAATCCACTAAATAAACTGGGGCTGATCCTCTAAATTAACCAGGTATAATCCTCTGACCTAACTGCGGATAATACTCTAAATAAACTGGGGATAATCCTCTAAATTAACCAGGGATAATCCTCTGACCTAACTGCGGATAATACTCTAAATAAACTGGGGATAATCCTCTAAATTAAGCAGGGAAAATCCTCTAAATTAAGATGGGATAATCCTCTAAATTAACTGGGGCTAATCCTCTAAACATTTTGGGCTAATCCTCTAAATTAACTAGGGATAATCCTCTGACCTAACTGCGGATAATACTCTAAATAAACTGGGGATAATCCTCTAAATTAAGCAGGGAAAATCCTCTAAATTAAGATGGGATAATCCTCTAAATTAACTGGGGCTAATCCTCTAAACATTTTGGGCTAATCCTCTAAATTAACTAGGGATAATCCTCTGACCTAACTGGGGATAATACTCTAAACAAACTGGGGCTAATCCACTAAATTAACCAGAGATAATTCTCTAAATAAACTGTGGCTAATCCTCTAAATTAACTGTAGATATTCCTCTAACCGAACTTGGGATAATCCTCTAAATTAACCAGGGTTAATCCTCTAAATTAACCAGAGATAATCCTCTTAATTAACCGTGGCTAATCCTCTAAATTAATCGGAGATAGTCCTCTAACCGAACTGGGGATAATCCCTCTAAATTAACCAGGGATAATCCTCTGACCTAACTGGGGATAGTCCTCTAACCTAACTGGGGCTAATTCTCTAAATGAACTGGGGATAATCCTCTAAAAAACTTAGATAATCCTCTAAGTGAATTGGTGGTGACTTTCTGAATGCTTTGGGCAATGACCGTTTTATGAATTGGGAGGAAATTCTAAATATAAAATAGGTGATAATTCGTTAAATAAATTTATGATAATCAACGATATTTTTTACGTACTGGGGGAAATCATAAAAATATAATGGATGAAAATCGTCTGAATGAATTGGGAATAAACCACAAGCTGAAATCCGTAGCAAAAACTAAAAAATAGGCGACGGCTTACAATTTTTTCCCTATAAAGAATACGGAGTATACAAGGACGTAAAAAAATCCCCTGGCAACTCACTAGCAACGGCCGAAGTCTGCTGCTCCGCGTCATCGTGCAGAAATCGCATGCTGCAGCTGCGGACAGGCCCCGCAAACTCGGCTGCTCTGCTAGCGGGCCCGGATGACGCAGCCAACTGGGCAGCCGCTTTAAAAGCTGCCACGCCGCCCTCCGGCAGGCCCTGGCAGCCGAGCAGGCGCAGGTCCAGCCTGCCCGTGACCGGGGCCGCCGCTTTCACCAACGGCCTGAACGAGGCGAAATCAGCCGTGAGCAGCCGCTGCAGGTCCAGCCTGGCCGATTCGCTGTGCCGCTGACTCTCGGCCAGCTGTCCTAGCAGCCGGTTGAGCGAGAATTTGAATAGGGCCAGCTTGGCCTGCGACTCGGCCAGGCTCTGCTGCAGACTGGCCGGCGGGCCCCTGCCCTGGCCCTGCGATGGTGACAATGGGGCTTAGTTTTTCCCGCTGCCCGTCTATAAAATAGTTTCATTTTTTCAGCCTCTTTCTTGCCATGTTCTTCCGTTCAATTGCCAGAAATATTTTCTCCGCTCTGCTCCGATCTGCTTCCATCCCTCTTCCGCCCTGCTCCCATCTCTTACCTGTTCTGTTCACATCTCTCACCTGTTATGTTTACACCTCTCACCCGTTCTGTTCACATCTCTCTACCACTCTGTTCACACCTCTCACCCGTTCTGTTCACATCTCTCTACCACTTTGTTCACACCTCTCACCCGTTCTGTTCACATCTCTCTACCACTCTGTTCACACCTCTCACCCGTTCTGTTCACATCTCTCTACCACTCTGTTCACACCTCTCACCCGTTCTGTTCACATCTCTCTACCACTTTGTTCACACCTCTCACCCGTTCTGTTCACACCTCTCACCCGTTCTGTTCACATCTCTCACCCGTTCTGTTCACATCTCTCTACCACTCTGTTCACACCTCTCACCCGTTCTGTTCACATCTCTCTACCACTTTGTTCACACTCTCACCCGTTCTGTTCACACCTCTCACCCGTTCTGTTCACACCTCTCACCCGTTCTGTTCACATCTCTCTACCACTCTGTTCACACCTCTCACCTGTCCTGTTCACATCTCTCTCCCATTCTGTTTCCATCTGTCTTCCTGATCAAAAATCTTTTTTTAAATATTTTATTACTTTCTTGTACTCCTACAAAATTTCTGACACAATGATTTACCCAGAAAATCAATGAAAATAAGATGCTAAAGCTTAAATAAATGAATTCCAGAGCAATTCCGCGCACATTTCCCTGTTTGAAGCACAGCACACAGCAAGCATGAGTTACCTGCAAGGCTTTGGCAGCCTTTTGCGCGCCGTCGCAGAGTCGCCACTCAACAGTCAGCCGGTGCTTGAGCTCTTCAACTCGCTGCTGCTCGGCTGACATCGCTTCCTCCGCTGGCATTGCGGCCGACGCCAGCTGGTCAGTCGCTTGTTGCTGTTGGGCAGCTCTGAGTAAGCAATTCTTTAGGAAGGCGATCTTGTCCTTGCTCTCAGCCAGTTCAAAGCGCGCCTGCTTCACCAGATCAGGCGAGGCAGTCGCCGAGGTGGATGATGCGACGCTGCCAGACGCTGTAGCGGCGGCCGCCAGACTCTCCAGCAGCCGCTCCGCCCCACTCTTCACTTTCATCTCAATTGCCAGCTGTTTCTGTAATTCGGCCACGTGCGCCTCAATGCCAACTCCGTCTAGGCCCGACTGCCCGCTCGCTGATTTTGGCGACGCTGGCGGGCCAGCGGCAGTTGGCGCCTGCGGCAGTTGGGAGCAGCCGCGCATGTGCTGCAGCACCAGCAGCTCGGCACCGTTCAGAGCCAGCCTATTCTGCACTTCCTCGAGTTGACGCTCGTAATCATCGATTTGTCTGATGTTGAGTGCGGGCGCGGAACATGTAACTTCGCGCTGCTGAATTAGTTACTTTACTTGTTTAGAAAGCAAAATTTACCTGTTCACTTCCTTGGCTGCTCGCCGTTTCTCCATGGCGTTGCGCAGATTTTCGGCGCCAGCTTTGAGCTTGCGCAGGCGCAGCATCTCCTCTTTGAGGTTCTCCTTTTGGTTCTCTAGTTCGCGCACAACCCTGTCAAGAATTTCCGGTTCGGAGCGAGCGTGCAGCTTGTATTTAGCTGTAACGCTGCTGTAAGAGCAATCTTCATATTGCTGATGATGCTGGCTCTGCTGCAGCTGCTGCTGCTCCATGTCAATTATGTCGATCCAGATAGAATTGCAGGATCTGTAGCAGACAGATTTTGCAAGTAATTTCGAAGTTAACTATTAAATATCATAGTTCATCACTAGGATCTATTAATTTAAATTCTATGCATTTCAATATCAAAATAAAATGGTGCAGAACTGTTACTTGGAATATACTTTAAAGTCCTACTACTGCTGCCAAAAAAGCATTGAGTTATCAAGAGTAGTACTACTAAGGTACTTCTGCAATATGTAGTGTTTGCTAGTTATTTAGCAATTCCATAGCCCCATGAGACTTTCATTTATAGCATAGCTAGCAAAATAAATATGCAGAATATATATAATATAGAGCAGAGCATACATTGGAATATAATAAGACTGATTTAGCAGTCAGAGTGCAAGTATTTCTAGCTAGCTAATCCAACTGACATAATGTCAAAACTTAACTACTAATAAAAAATATTAAACTGTTCTCAGTAAATTAAAAAATAATGGGAATGATTTATGGAATTTAAAGTTATTCAATATTAATTTTAAAAGAATTATCAATCTATTCATATAAACAATATTTAGGTTACTATGAGCCTAGGTTGCTCCTAAAGTAAAATGTAAAAATATTTTTAAAAAACTTTTATTTGACTAGGCTAAAAGTAGTAATAAGTAGGAACAGTTTAGTTTTACAGAGAATATATTCTTTAATCTAAGGAAAACATTCAATCAAAAGATAAATTTTATAGGCTTTAGGCATAATATTTATTTATAATCTCACTTCTTAACTAAGTAAGTTTGTTATAAGGCTTTGTGGCTTAGGCCTACTTACAATAATTGTACCTGCTGTCATTTTCATAAGAATATTATTGACAAGATGTGCTATTCTATTAAATAAAGAAGATTAAAAACTACTTAAAGCTCATTGGATGTTATACATTCTGTAATAAAAATTCTATTAATTAAAAAAATACTATTTCTAGTCATCTTGCTTTGAAAAAGAAAAAATTAAAATTAGAAAATAAATTTTAGGCAATATATAAAGTTCAATGATATAAAAAGAACAGGCTATGTCTATTTTTTAATAACAAAAATAGATAGGCATTAGGGACCTCCCTTGATTAACTGCTACACTTTTAGCTATTATATATTTAATCACAGGTTACCTTAAAAAAGGATAAAATGTACATTGACTGATAGGCCCTATTTTCATGTCACTGACACTGACAGAGTGCCTAGGTGTCTCACAGAGTGCTTTGATGTCTGACAGACTGAAAATTAGCTTTTTCCCAATGTATACACAATTCAAATATAAAGAGCTGCAGAGCGTACAATTTTTACTTAGAAATTGACTTTTTATGCTAGAAGTTAATTACTATATAAAAAAATATGCAATATTGCTACCCAGAGAAAGGCCAAAGCGCAATTACAATACTAGGACTGCAAGATTGCCGGATTTTGAACAACATCAGAATTATTACATGAAACATCATAAATCTCTGATTTTATTGGCGAAATTTTTTCCATGCTTACAATGCTTTCTAACTTAAAGGTGGCCAGGTTGGGATCGGTCGACATTTTCAGTGAAAAATTTAGACTTGTATTTAAAATAAATCTTCCAGTACAACAAAAATTAACCAATGTATGAGGACTTGCCTGGCATTTCAATGTTTCCAAAAATGAAAAAAGTTTATTTTGTAACTTATTGTTATAATTTATTGGTTTTTGTTTACTGTTATAATTTATAATTTCCAGCGGAGCGAAGCGTAGCGAGTTTATAGGCTTGTGATCTGGGTAAGATGATGGGGAATCCGACGGGGAAAACCCCCCCTCATAACTTTGCCATTACTGAACCGATTTTTCTGGGATTTGCGCCATTCGATTCGTCTCGAAAATTCAGATAGGGACTCTCCCAAGACATTTGCAATTTTTTGCTTCCTTCCTGTTCAAAGTCGAGTATTTCCGTTTTTTACTAAATATAGCAACAGCCTTAAAACTTAAAAGTCAACTGACTTGACTCTTGCAATTTCAACAATCCAAATAGCTGTCTTTCCCTCACACAAAAATGTACACTGCGCCTTGCTGACTCGCTTGTGCACAGTGAAGCCAAGTGAAAGCGCACAGAGTCGAGACCCTCCAAACCAAAAAGCCCTACGTTTTCATCAGATCAAATAAAACATCGCCTAGCTATTGAGCTCAATGTACGTGAATCGGCAGCCAAGAGGAGAGGCACAAAATTTTCATCCAGAGCCTGCACTAATACAAGTACGTAGCATGCAGCCACAGCCAGACCCACGCACTTCGCTCTCTCTCTACGCCTGCCTACCCATATCGCTTGCCTATTGATACTGATTAGGTGTCTATCAGCCTGCAGCAAATATTTGCGTCGTGTGTGCAAATTTTATCAATCCAAAATCTTTTCAACCAGAAATAATTAGACAATGCACATGGTTGACTCAATCAAAGTACACAATAATGCCTCTTCAGCCCACAAAGCAGTACACAAAGCAGTAGAGAACCATTCCTTTTCCTTTCTTCATATAGGTCTGGCACTGCTCACACATGAAGCCACAGCCCAAATCAAATCACAAACCCTTAGCTGGCTCGTAACTATGAAATTTATTGTGTCACGTGCAAATTTCACTGCATGCAGGCAATTTGAAAGTGTTGAAAACTGGGGTGTGGCCAGAACTTCTTGAAACGAAATTTCTTTGAAGGGCAGGGGACAGGGTAATGGATGGGAAGAAGCGACGGAAAGGAGAAGATGACGGGAAGTATGGGATAGGGAATAGAAGGAAGGGAAGATGGGGAGAAGGAGCGGAAAGAGCAAGAGGAGTTGAAGATGGGGAAATTGGAAAATGCGAGGAAGAAATAACTGAAGAGAGGAGATGAAGAAAATAGAGAGAGAATGGAAAAAAGAAGAGAGGAAAGGAAGGGCTATAAGGAGGGAGTTGGGGAGGAGAGAAAGAGAGGGGAGGGAGCGGAGGAGGCAAAGAGGAAAAGGAGGAAAGGGAAAGTGAGGGACAGGATACTGTGACAGGTCATGGGGGGACAGAAGAGGTGAAGGTTCAGAACAGAGTGGGAGAGGCAAAAGCAATGAAAGAGAAGTGTTAGAACACCAAATGAATGAGAGCGGAGACGGAAAATAACGAAGGTAGACGACAGGGAAGGCAGGGAAAGAGAGCGGAGGAGAAGGATGGATGATTAGATAGAGGAGGGTAGAGACTAGAAAGGGGTCCTTAGAGGGAGAAAGTAGGGGAAGGGACGAGTAGAAAAAGGGAAAGAAGAAGATAGCAGAGACGGCGGCAAGAGGGATTACAAAGGAGGGAGTGGAGGGGAGAAGATGCGACAGATAAAGGAAAGAGAGTAATGAGTTTGAGAGGACAGGGGAGTGAAGGGGAGAAAGGTGACGAGGGGAAGAAGGGAGGGGACGGGGGACTGAAGGTTCTGAATAGAGCGGCAAAGAAAAGAAGGGAAGTTTTGGAACACACAATTAAGAAAAGGAAAGGGGAAAACGCAGGCGAGGAACGAAAAGAGAAGAGGAGGACGCGGGATAGACAGAGGAGGGAAGGGAGGAGAAAGAAAAAATTTCAGCGAGAAGGTAAGGGAAGGGACGAGTAGAAGAAAAGAAAGGGGGATGACAGGGACGGAAAAGAAAGGGATGAGAAAGGAGGGAGGGGCGGGGAGGAGATGAAATGAGGGAGAAGAAATGGGTGGAAGGAGAGAAAAAGATGCAGGGAAAGCGGATAGGGGAGGGGACGAGGCAGAGAAAGCGATAAGAGGAGTGGTAAAGAAAGGGAAGGAGTGAGATGGCAGGGGGACATGTGAGGAGAGCAGGTGGTGGAACCAAAGATGAATGAGGGGAGAAAAAATAAAGAATGGACAGGGCAGTAGAGGGAGGGATAGAGAGGGGAGAAGAGGGACTGAGAATAGGCTGGGAAAGATAGAGAAGGTTAAGCGGGAGGGAGAGGACACTGGGGAGAAGGTAGGAAAGGGACATGAAGAAAAAAGTGATGCTAGAGGACATGGGCGAAGAGGACAGGAATGAGATAGGGAAAACGGCGGGAGAGGATGAGGCATCGGGAGCTGGAAATGAGTGGAAAGAAATGACATTTGAGGGAAGAGGAGATAAGAGGAGAGAGGATGGGATAAAACGATGAGAGAGGAGAGATGAAAAGGCGGAGAAGGCAAATGTGCAAAATGTTACGCCTAAGCTTGAATTTCTCAGCTGCAATAAAGCAATTTTGCATGCACAAACTTTTGGACCAAATCCAAGGCAGAGAATTCTGTACTCAAAAGGTTTTCATCATTTGCATCTAGGCATCACACTAAATTCAGCAATTTTACACCCCTGAAATCCTGACCGCCCTAAAATAGATTGAACAAATTATCCTCGTATTATCGACATTGATTAAAGTCTGGGAAAACAAGAGGCCACAATTCTTGAGACAAAACCCCGAAGAGAGGACAAAAACACAGCCGACGATTTCTGGATCCTGTGATTTGAATTCCTGCGCGGAATCAATTAACTAGAAGAATTTACCTCATCATAGCACAGAAGCACTTTTTAAATATTATTTTTGCAAATACAGGAAACTTCTGAACTTCATCCAGAGTTATTCAAGGACTACTTTCCTTATCTCTTATGGGTATGCACAGTGAGAAGGAGACAAGAAGGAGACGAGAAGTAATGAGTTGGAGAGGACAGGGGAGTGAAGGGGAGAAAGGTGACGAGGGGGAGAAGGGAGGGGACGGGGGACTGAAGGTTCTGAATGGAGCGTCAAAGAAAAGAAGGGAAGTTTTGGAGGATCAGCACGTCGCTCCGCTCGATTTTTATTTCAATTCGAGAAACAATTGAAATAACTTCAGTGCTTGCTGCTTATCATTGCCGCAACTTTCGCTCCGCTCACATAATCAGTCGCAACGGAAATCAGTGTGCCAATAAAAGCATATTTGATTTATAATCACGCTAGATAGACGATCGAAGTATTCGTCCGTTGCGTGAAGCGCATGCATGCCTTAGTAATTCTGTTTGTCTTTATGACTTTCATGACTTCCAATTTCCTATCAACATGAGGAATTTTCTCTCTAATATATATGTATTAAGTTAATACGACAGCACTTTTCTGAATAAATATCAAATATCTGAAGGACATCGATATAAGTACTGTAGTTGCAAGAATTTAAAATATTACTTACATGCATCGAGAAATGTAAACATTTTAAAAGCAGAAAATTATTTTTTTGATTGAGTGTATTTTTTTGAACCGCCGGCGCGTGGCTTTCCCCTGAGGGTTCAATTTAATGATACAAGCCTAGCTCAACAGGATTATGTTGACAGGCCCAGCTAATTTACTGTTCACTCCTTCCTACACGATTCATGATTGCTAGTAGATGTTGCGCGCAGTTCCATATAAAACAAGATCTTTTCGAAATAAACATTTCTAAGCTTTAAGTTGGACAATACAAGCAATTTGGCAAGCCGCTCGATCAATCTGTAACAAAACTCACAAGAGAATAAGCAATAAATGATTTATGAAGCCAAAGTTCAGCAAGCGAAATTTTTGCAAGCAACCTTCGGCAAGCAACCTTCGTCAAGCCAACCTTCAAGCAGCATTCTTACTTCTTTTTTTAATTTAGCAAAACTATTCTCGATAAGGGTTAGCGGATCTGTTATTCGAGCGAGTTAGTGTCCTGCGGGAATCGGCTTTAATTTTGCGACATGATTTTTTCCAGAAATTTCGAGGGGGTTTGTATGATAGATTTGTAGAATAGTACTGCAAGTACTATTGATAACATTGTGGGATGAATTTTTACTTCGGAATTGGCATGCCATCCATAATGCTGCTAAAATGTCTCCAGCCAATGCTAATGCTAATATTAGTACATGGATGCATAAAAATTATAATTATCGCCATCGTGCTGCTCGTCGAGGCCGCGAAAAATTTGCGACCATGAAGCAATGCATGCACGCAACATTCCACGCAAATCTTCGTCGACTTAATTTATCTGGGCATTGTATGGAATAGCTTGACACTAGCTGCACTCACTTCTCTTGCCGCTTGCGCTGAATCCTTATTTATTATTCCGCTGTCCCCGAAGAGCTCAGTCTCGTTAGCCATGCGCACATCGCTCTCTCACGGCCTGGCCAGAAAGAGAGAAGAGCTGGGATGCCAGTGAGTGCGGGCTAGGCTTTTTATTGCTGTCGAGTTTTCCCATTAGAGCAACCCCGACATCACTCGGGGTCCCAAAATGAGCTCAGCGCAGTGGCCTGGACCCCCGAGTCTGATAGCCTCGCTAATTTATGCGCGGCGCAGTTCTGTTTTTTGGATTCTTCAAAATTAAGGGGCAGCTTTTTTAGGCTAATTTTATGAGCCGAAAGTTTGGATGCATCATCGAAGCTGGGTCGGGCATCGTGCGGCCGGTTCTGAAAGGCTGAAAAATTCTGCCTTTTCTCTTTTAGCCTGTCTGTCTGTTTGTCTGTCTGTCTGTCTGTCTGTCTGTCTGTCTGTCTGTCTGTCTGTCTGTCTGTCTGTCTGTCTGTCTGTCTGTCTGTCTGTCTGTCTGTCTGTCTGTCTGTCTGTCTGTCTGTCTGTCTGTCTGTCTGTCTGTCTGTCTGTCTGTATGTCTGTCTTTATGCATGCATTTATGTTCGTGCGTATGTTGTATGTATGCAGGTATTTTTGCCAGTGACTGTCTGAAGGACTCTCTGAGTCGCAAAATGCATATCACTATCACCAGCTTTCCACGCTTCACTCCCAATGAAACAAGAAAAGCAAAGAAACAGGAGTTTAAGCATTGGTTAATATGACAGTCGAAAAATGCATTTATTTGAAGTTCACTCTTTTAATTCATCGTGATAAAACAAAATGGTTTTAATTAGAATGCACTTCTTGGTCTTGCTTACTTGAGTGAGTAAATTGCTTGCAACAAAATTCAAGATGCAAACATAATTACGAACAAATTGAAGGTTTTTTTTTCGTCTCGAATAGAACAACGATCGATGTTATCAAAACCAAATTAAAAATGCCTGCATGAAACACAGTGAAAATATATCTTCGGCATTGAAACTTCAATATCAAGCATCAGAAAAGGCGAAGCAAGAAAGTGCTTGGATGAGGTATTTCATATAAGTCATTTGGAACTGGGACAGACTGACTGAGAATGACTGAAATCCGATAAGTCATGGGACTTTTGCAAGCAGCGTTCAAAAAGCGTCATACAAAGCAATAAACTACGCTTTGTTTTACACTGTGTTATCTATTATTTTGAAAGAATATCGATAAACTTACGTTCAATATTTCTAAATACTTTTAAACATAATCGGATCAGTCTAAAATATATTTGTAAACACATGAAGTGGGATCATGGATATCGCTCTTATTAATATAGGATAAATTTTTGCGATAGATTAATTTCAGATAAATCTAGACCGCTTAAGAATGAAGCACCGAGTTCATTGCTTTACTTGACGTTTTTGAACGCTGTGTGAAAAAGTTCCGGGGCTCATTGGACATCCCCTTGAAGCTTAATCCCCCAAAAAGCAAAATCAATAATTATTAGGACTTTTTATAAACAGCAGCATAATAGTTTGGTGGCTCCGGGCTTGAAGGGGCAGCGGCCGGATATGTCTGATCCATTGTCTGGCTGGGCGTCGCCTCCTGCTGCAGCAGCAGTTGCGTCCGCGGCTGCAATTGCCGACGGGCGCAGCACTTGCAAAGCACCATCAGGCCGACTAGAATGGCCAGCAATAGCGACATGACTATGAGAATTGCCTTGCTGCTGAACAAGCCAGAGTTCGAGCCACTGAAGTAGCTGTAATAGTAGGCGTACTGGCTTCTGTCTGACAGGGATTGCCGGTACGTGGCGAAGCTGCCGAATTTGGCGACGCCGCCTCTTGCGAGAACCAGCGAGCCTGCAGTGTTTGCGCGGATAATTGATTCCCATAAAAATGGGACGTAGACTCAAAGTATTAGTTGAATTACTTATTCTAAATTTATTCCAATTTTATTAAACTGAGACTTTTGACGTAGTAATATCAGTGAAAGCGGTTTATCAGGGGCTGTGGGAGTTCACATATCTGCATAAATATGCTGTAGCGGAGTGCATTCTTTTATTATATTGCGCCTAATCTGTCATGAACTTTTAATAGGAATTTCAATGTAGAACAAATCATAAAAGGAAGTAAAGTGAGTAAAAAACCTACAGTTTTAAAGAAGGGTGCAATGCTAATTCGAATGTATTTTCAAATATATGCTTTTCTAAAAGGTTGACGAAAATATACGCAGTGAGCAACTCTTTTGCAAAAAAGAAAATTTAGATAGATTTTTGCATATAAAGTCTATCTTTTAAAGAAACTGCTAAATTGGATAATAACTGTGTTGTAAGAATATATTTTAGTTAGGCTTAACTCATGGACAAATGAGCCTACTGTGTATTAAGTTGCCCCTGCTTAAACGTCGCAATTTAGTGCTTCTAATTCAAAAATTTATTCCGTTTATTTATCTTTTATCGTATAACACCTTATGTAAATGTCGAAAAGTCTTCTGAAAAGTAGTATAGAGGGATATTATGAATCGTGTGCTATATTTGGAGTCAGCAATTACTATGACAGAAATAGAATTCAAATTTACTCAACGTAAAAAACTCCATGCAAATAATAATAGGCAACTTACAAGAACTCAAAAGACAAATAGAGAACTCGTACATTTTTATTTGCTTAAGAAGTAATATTATCTTTTACGAAACGAATAAACGTTCCAGTAAGGCAGATAGAAATCAGCGTATTTTTGGTTTGGATCAAGGCTTGTAACAAGAAACAGTTGAAAAATACGAATTTACAGTTATCGCGGAAAATACAGAAAAACAAAAAACTTTTATATTCGATAAGAGCGAACAAAATGCAGTGAAACTATTGACTATTATGCTGTAAACTTTTAAAAAATGCTGAAATGATAAAAAAATAATTTGAATGTAATTAAATTTTTCGTTATTTTAAGGTATCAACACAAATATTTTTAGGTAAGCCCTTAAATAGAGATATTTATTGAATGGTTGGAGGCATTTGATGTCACTGATTCCGTAAAAATAATCAGTTAAAATCTTTTCATTTGTCACTTCGAATTTTAACCTATTGTGGATTTGAAGTCAGAATTTTTCTGATTATTGAATCAATTATCGTGATCAAAACGTCTTTACTGCAGTACAACTTCGAATTAAGAATATCGAGACAAAGTGTATTTAACTTAATATTGCTCGTACTTCGGAGTCCAAAAATGCAAATGCAATGCAAAACGTTATCTGCGTGCAATTTGCTCTGAGGACTATTCGTTCTTCGTAACTATTAAGTCTCTTTGAAAATGTAGCACCTTATTTGTCTGGCGCAACTTTACATTATTCAAAAAACGTACAAATTTCGACGCATGCAACAGATATCCGCTTCCATACAGTAATACTATGGGTAGTTAGTTATTTACTGTATTTTTTGTGACACAACATACACCCAAGCCTTGAAATTGTTTATCTAAATGAAGAATTAATTTCAAAGATTCTAACGAAAGAATTAGCTTTGTATGTGCAACCGTTCGGAAACGGTGGCATTTTGAAATCAGCCTTCAAAAATTTTGTCACCATTTGCGAGTTCCGAGTCCAGTTGGCCTTGAGTAAATTTTATACCACCTAACATTTTCTTATCAAAATTCTCAAAATAAAGCTTCGTCAAGATTTAAAAAATATTGACTAAGATGTTATATTAGATGTTGGGGGCTATTATATCAACTTATAATGCAGATTCACTAAGTATATTTTACATACAAGTTATACGGCTCGTATGTGCATCCGGTGATTAATGTCCACCGACAAACTTCCTGCCGTCAAACGTCGCACTGCCCGCGGGCAAAATTCGTATGGACCAAAAATTATTAAAAAATATACTGATATGATTGTGCGGGTCTCGTACATGCGTACGCGTACTCCGGGCAAAGATGCGCTTCATTAATTAATGTACTAATAGATGAACGTATTATATTGTTCATAACATTTTGCGTATACTATGCTTGTGCAAATTATATAGTCGTTTATAATTTTAATTTTAAGTCTTCGTACAGCATGAACACGAAATCTCATGATTCTAAGTACTTAAATGACCCTTGGCACTCTCACACGTCATTCACAGACTCAGCTGAGTAAATATTCATCCAATAATCGTACATCAGAATCATACATGCGCAACTTTTGGAATCACCCGGCCGTTTCCAATAGTTACACACACAGGCAATTCGCTATAGGACAAAATGGCAATCACGTGACAGCAATGAACCAATAGCGACATACATGTGTGTGTTGCCAATGGAAACGGCCGGGTGATTCCCAAGGTCGCGCCCATACATGATCTGCATGCCCTCGCCTATAACGGTTAATGTTTCTTATCACTCGATCAGCATGGCGATTCGACCGAGGCTCGAAATTTTTTTAGCTTTTTAGTAATGCAACAAACTGCGCCCAGTAAATTTAACATTAAAGATTATTTTCATCTTCATAAAAACTCGGAATTCAGGATTAGTGCTGCGATTTGGATCGCGATCCCAGCTCTGCAGTTTTCCTAAGAAAAGTGTTGAAAATTTGGATTGGCCTTTGACTCGGCTGCAATTCTTTAAAGTTTCGTTTAAAATATTTAGAATATATATCGGAGTAGATGCAAATGATTAAATGAACAATAAGCAAGTTCTTAAACTCATTAGGAAATTTTGAAACGCGATATCAGCGGAATTAAGTAAAATATCAGCGACAATAAACAGGATTTGATCGTTGAGATTATTAGCTATTTCAATTGAAAAGCCAAAAGCAAATAGCGCACTTGGGCTACAAAGAAATTAGTAGGCTGAATAATACTCGCAGCAATAGCGAAGCCTTTAGTCTTAGCTTATCGCAAAGTTCGTAACATCCGCTGTGCATTAAAAATGGAGAATATTATTGCAAAATAAAATAATGGCAATGAGATTTGTATTTAATAATTTAAAGAGTCAAAGCTATTGCGTAAAAAGCTTACAAAAACAATAAACTTAATTAAAAAAACAACTGCTTTATAGAATATTAAAGAAAACTTTGTGACAGACTCACAAAACGAATTTTAATTCAACATAAAAACTGCCACTTTCCCTTACTAGGAAAAGCGCTGTTAACAATAAATAAACAGAATGATGCAATAGATAGAAACGCTAAAAGAGATTTTTGTTAATTCCGGTTTTTTGCACGAGGAGAAAAAAACAACACAGATAGGTAAAAACATGTGCGCATCCAGCAGAGTCGAGTGAGAAAAGCAACCCGCTGCTGCTGCCAGGGTAGAAAAAAAGTAAGAACAAAGCCACCATATTTTATTATCAGGGGACATGTAGCTGAGTGTTTTGGTTGAGTTATAAAAAAATCTGCCAAATTCTTTACGAGATATTGATGCTTCAAGCCAAGGCTGTTATCTAAGCATTATGTCTATGCCTTTTTTCTATACGCCTGTGCGTAGGAAATCAAGTTGTCTAGAACAAGCTACAGCAGTTTTAATCGGCAAAAGAGGTTGGACCATAAACGAAAATTTAGTTTGCCATTATTGTGCAAGACATGCTAGAAGATATAAATATCTTCTTGCATGGTCCTTGTATAAAACACTCGGCTGAATTAAAAGCGAGCGAGAGCACTACAAGTAGATTTCAAATCGCTATTTCTTCTTTTTTGACCTGATTCAACTGCTAGCTAGCTTAGCTAGCATGAATTCTTATGCACTCACTCATGCAGAGAATAGATTAAAAGTGTGTGTCTTCTGTTTCAAGAAGGGCTCATCCATGCAGCCAATCGGTCCTACTGCACTGCGGCGTATTCGCTTGCATATGATGCCCCACTATGACGTAAACGACGAGCAGCTCCCAGGAGCAATCTGTTCGCGCTGCAACAAGATTCTGGCTGACATTGACAACGGTGCAAAGTCGTCCAACGCTCTTCCTACTGCAGCTCAGATCACCAAGGTCAGTCCAACAAAAATTACAAGACAGAGTCATTTGTGCGCTTGCGAGATCTGCGAAGTGGCCAGATTTAATCCGATAGGCAAGGGGCTCGGAACGTGGAAACCGGAACCTCATACGCTAGGACGGCCTCCCTCAGCCGCTCCAGATGGCCTACCTCCTGCTGGCTCAGTAGTCATCTGCCAGCGTTGCCATTCCACAATCGGCCGAGGATTACCTCACTGCTGCACGCAGACGAACCGACGGGAGAACTTGTTCGCTGCGATGACCCTTGACCAGCGAGGGTCTGAGATTCACGCAAGCGATGTCATTAAGGCAAAGGCACAGGGAGTCGGGTCGAGCATCCAGTTGGCAACTCGAGGACGCGGCCTGGCTGTCAGCTTCGGCCAACAAGCTAGCCGATCTGTTGGAGGATTTGGTGTCGGTCCTGTGCCTGCGAGGGAGTTCAACAGATTTCAGCAGGTGTTGGGCCTCAGCGGAAGACAAGCGACGTTGGCTGCTCAGTTTTTTCGATCATGGAAAGGGCGTGGCAGCATCGAGTCGAACCTGCGAGGCAAACTGCGTCAGCTGGACTCCACCTTAGATGGTCTATATTCAACAATTGACCTGGATATGGACTGAGGCAAGGGACAGAGACAACTGCGCACAGTAGTTTTTTGTAACAACCCACTGGAGCTGGTCGACACGATGATGGCATACCGACAGGCAGCTGAAAGAGATGCATTGGTGAAAGTCGGTATTGACAGCGGGGGCGACTTCATAAAGTTTTGCGTCAGTATTGTCTCAACACCCCAAAAGAGCGACGCTGCAGGCAGCTCTAGTCGCAGCCGCTCCTGCTACAAAGACGGTGCGTGCTACCAACATTTTGAAGACGGAGGAGTGAAGAAGCTGCTCGTGCTGGCTGTTACCCAAGCTGCTGCTGAATCGTACGAGAACTTGCAGAAAATCATCAACCTACTTAACCTGCAACCGTGTCATTCTGCATCGCGGCAGACATGAAGGTTGCAAACGCAGTCCTCGGACTTCAGTGTTGCAGCAGCACCCACCCGTGCACTTGGTGCGAGACCTCCCGTGCTGACTTTGCCAACCCAAGACGCATGAATTCACTTAGGTCAATCGGAAGCATTCGGGTTCAGGCAGCGGAGTATCAGCGAAGAGTGCAGGAGCAAGGACCTAAAGTTTCTGCCGCAGCGTTTAACAACTGTGTGCGAGCACCACTGCTCGATCTGCCGGACGACACCATCATCCTCAGCGCCATTCCACCAATGGGGCTCCACCTTTTTCTCGGCATTACAAACCGACTGTTCACCGAACTCGATGCTCGGCTGCGTGGACTTCCTGGTTGCCAGATGACCGCTGATGACTGGGCTACTCACCTGGGAGTACAGCGACCGCAGCATCGCGGCGGCAACTTTGCAGGCAACCAATGTGAGAAGCTGCTGAATGGAGTGGACATCCTGGAGTCAATGCTTGCAGCGAACAACGCCTACTGTGCCGCGCCAATTGTCCGCGCACTGCGCTGCTTCCGTGACTTGAAAGCTTCGTGCTTTGGCATGGAGTTACGCTCCGACTTTGCAAGCAAGGTGAGACCCTTTGAGGAAGCATATCTTGACCTAGGAATTCCAGTCACACCGAAGGTTCACGCAGTTGTCGACCATGTTGTTCCGTTCCTGCTCGAATGCAATCCGCCTGGATCGCCGATGAGGGGTCTTGGGTTCTGGTCGGAGCAGGTGGTTGAGGCCGCACATCACGATTTCGGTCGCATGTGGCGCGAGAATTTTCAAGTCAGCATGGGCAGTCCATCATACGCCGATCGGCTGCGCAAGTGCGTTGTCACTTACTGCTCACGTCATCTGTAGTATTATTTTGCGTCGCAAGGGGCTACAAGCTAGAACAGTGCAGCAGACTTTAAAACAGTAATGATTAACACCGCTTTGCTTTTTTCATATGTTCCTATCTCTTATTTATTTCTCTGTTACTCACTATTCAATGTTCCACTGCTGCTGTTCCACGCTTCTCTGTATTGATTTATATAGGAATTTAGAGTGAAAAATAACTAAGCCACTGTCTCAAAGAAATTCGGCAGATTTTTTTTAATACTCAACAAAATTACTACACACGATGCCCACAGACTATAAAGTGTGGTGGTTTGGCGCTTACTTTTTTTCTACCCTGGCAGCAGCTCAGGCTATGTGTGACAGATCGTCAGTATCGAACCAGCTGCACTCTCGAGTCCATCCGTCATCCAGAATTGGCGACAGGCCGGCGAGTTCAGGCCGGGCCGGGATAAGCAGGCGGCGGCGGCTGATAGGTCGGATAAGGCGCCGCCGCGCCATGAGCATCGGCGCCGACTCCGGCGGGCAGGGGCGGCGGATATGGCGTATAGGCGACATCCTGCGAGGCCTGCGGATAGGGTGGCGCGCCTTGCCAGGCCTGCGGCTGCGGCTGCAACGGGTAGGAAGTCTTGCCAGCGGCAGCCGGATCTTCCGTTGGCACCGGCGTCGCCTGCTGATTGTTGCGGTCTCTGCTAGTGGAGTTGCGGAATTTGCAGTAGAGCAGCAGGCCGCAGCAGCCGCATACAAACAGGATGGACAGAACGCAGATTACGGCGATAATGGCGGCTGAGAGGCCGGTGATCAAGCGACCGTGCTGCATATAGAATTCCTCCTTGTCGCAGCAGCGCTGCTGCCTAGGCGGGCCGCAGCAGTACTTTCTGTCGTCCCAACGGATAATGTAATTATAATCCGTCGGGCACAAAAAGTACCTGAACTTGGTGCTCACGTTCTGGCTATTGTAGCCGGTGAAATCGCCCTCGCAGATGGCGTAGTCGTCAATATCGTAGCCAAAGCCGCCGTGAAATCGCGGCCTCATCTTGTAGGCGATGTACACCGCGCCAGCCGCGATCAGCGTCTTCTTATTGATGCCGATACCGCTGCAGAGCGGCGAGGTGACACAGGTCAATAATCTCACTCCCCGCCCAACCCACTCACTGTGTATCTCACTGAAGACAGGAAGTAGTGAGTAGTAAGGCACTCACCCCATTCTGCGCAGGACGCCTGGTGCCATATTGTAACTGGACGAGCGAAATGAGCGATAGGAAGTGACACGGGACACCCTAGCCCGATAGGACGAGCGGGAAAATCGAAATGAGCTGCGACCTCTGCCAGCAGAACAGACTGCGGGTAGAATTTTTTAGATTTAGATCGTTGATGCCTGTGTTCTATTGAAAGATAAGGTTAAACTAATAGAAATCGTACAGACAGATGGTAATTTTTTTAACAAAAGATTAACTATCTGCAAGTAATGCAGGCAGCTATAGAGCGACTTAAATGCGATTGAATGTATATTTTTGCAAGTGCAAGTTAAATTTCTATGATTACCTGGATTACTTCCCTTTGCATATATTCGTCTAAAGAAAAGTTGGTTTAGAGGGATTTGATTTTCTGCCACTAAAAAGCAAAAATTCTTTAGAAAACTTCACTTTACAAAGCAACAGGCACAAATAATGATTAAAGCAAAAAAAGTGTAACATACTTTAATTCCAGCCCTTTAACTGCCTTGTGGTGACTGCAATCATGGATTTTAGAGTAAAGATTAAAAAACTCAAAATCTTCTATCTTACTAGTTTATCGAACCTAAAAATGACATAAAGCAATTCAAGCAACTGGAAAAGCTCTTGTCAAGCACATGGAAGGATATGAGGAGGTGCAATAGCAATTAATTGATTATCAGTTTTTGCTTTAAGAGACTAAACAGTTTCTGCAAATTGAAAATTTATGCCACTACTTTATTTATTTTTTCATATTTTGAGGAGTTGTAGCCTAGTGGCTAGGGCACCTGCCTCATGACCGGAAGGTTGTGGGTTTGAGCCCCGGCCCTAGGAGACAATTTGCACCTTTGAGCAAGGCACTTAATCCCACATTGCTTCAGTCCACCCAGCTGAGATTGGGTACCAGTTTGAGCTGGGTAAATTTAGTGTGGGTGTTGCGGCCCCTCCAGCCTGTCAGGCTGAAAGCTGTACACAGCCCTCAGATGTGCTGCACAACTAGCTACAGCTGTGCCATGGGCTGTACATCTGATTGAAAGGTTGGGTGTCTAAATTTATTATTAATTTATTATTATTATATTTCAAACAAAGTTGGATTCTGTTATTAAAATAAACTAAGGTTGTTAATCTAATCAAGATAGAAAATGAGCTTATAGACAAAGAATTTATTCTTGTTATTATTCTAGCTATCTATTATAAAATATTAGGTATTTAATATCCTTGAAAAAACTATGACTATACAGTGGCAGATTTAGGGGGACACAAATTCATGGGCATATACCCTCCATGAATGCTGTGCAAGTTGGTAAGCCAGTTACCTAGTTATATAGATTTTTAATTTTTCAACCCAAAAAGGATGTCTTAGCACTTTAATTGGCATACGATTTTGGTTATTTTTTGTTTTTTGCTAAATGCTTTTACTTATAGCTTTTATCTTAACCTTTTTGTGTGCTTCCCATTAAAACATTCCTGTATCTGTACCAGTGACCATCTTGGCATTATGGTAATTAAGAATTGATTTAGGCTATTTTATATACCTATATATATATAGGACATAGTGTTCAACTAATTTAAATATAATTCTTCCTAGGCACTTTTGTCAATATTTATTCAATTGTTTTTATTTAAGTATTGAATAAAACATTAATATACTAATTATACTATATTTATTTATATATAGCTAATATACAATTTATTCATTTTAAATATTCTATAATTTTGTAACATTAAATTTAAATGCCAATTACTATAAAAATTTCATTGAACAATTGCCTTAAAACTTTAAATACATTTTTGCTAAATTAATCATTATACTAACTCTAACCTATAGCTTACCAATAGTCTCTTAAGACTAACTTTACTAGGGCTTTCTTATTTGATATTACTTATTGATATCTATCCAATTTTAGATCTACATTAGCATTTGACTACTACCATGTATACAATTTTAAAACTAATTAGATAGACAGCTACTATGCACAAAAAATAAAAATTGATAGATCAGAATAACCACTATGCACACCAAGTCTCTCAAAAAATTATGCATATGCCTAGCCAAACATTACTAAATTATCCTGTCTTGCAAAATTTTAAGTAGTTTTTAGGTAAAAACTAATAAATTACTAGGGTTAGGCCTAACCTAACGAAAGGCCAAATAAGTGATGCTCATAACTTAAAAGGTCAACTAACTAGGCAACTAGCTAGAAAAGCTGACAAAAACAATGGGTATAAGTAGAATAACTGTCTGTGCTACTAAAATTAACTTAAATTTTACTTCGGGTTGAACTAAAAACAGAGCAAAATGCATGTAGTACCGACACTATGTTAAAAAATTAAAAGTGACTTGCTTTGTCTTGACTTACCTATTGCAATCGAAAGAACAAGTGCGACAACTAGTGTAAGTGGCGACAGACGCATTTTTTATAAATAGTTTGTCGCAGAGTGAGATAAGCTATTAGTGAATTTCACAGAATAAAACCTAAATTTAAAGTAAATTTGATCCCAACACCTACTGGTAGACAACCGGCAATGCTATGAATTTAGACGAATAAAAAATAGTGTTGCTTTAAATTTGAAATTAATATATATTTAAAAATTTTCCTCAGCGAACTATAAGCAAAAAATCGTATGCAATTAGTAACGACGCTCAAATCAAAATTAAGTTACGAAATTAATGCCATTCGTTCTTAATCCTCCAAATGCAATAATAAACAAGGTATGTATGCTAAATTTGTGCGAAAATCCTAGCTTTACGGCTGTTTTCATTATCGCGTCGATCCGAGTCGTAATTTTTTAGAAATGAAGGCAGCTTAGCTGTCTCGGACAATTTTTATAAAAATTATAAGTATTTCATAAAAAATTAAAGTCTTTCATCAAACTAACTCTTAAAAATTTCATACTATGATTAATCTAAAATTTAGGCAAAATGCATGGTTGCGTATTTGATTTGTTTTGCGAAACATAATAATCTAGTTATTTGAATCACCTTATGTATTACCTCCGTCGTATTCGCCCTAATAATAATACGCCTTAATAATACTTATGAATTTTAGTGTAGAGATTATCCTCGAGAGATAGAGATTATTTAACTGCCATTGCACCCAATATTACGAAGTTCCCTCCTCAAAAATTCCTGAATCAATATTCAGGAATAGCGCCTAGTGGCTGATGTAATCAATTAAATATATTAAGCTGCAGAAATTGTACAGTGTTACAAAAGTGATTTGGCGGAAAAAAACATTTCTTGACTTTTTTCAAGGATCAATAGAAGACCCTTGTTTAGCTACTAAGCAAAACTGCTGTTCTTTTTTTCTCCATGCTGATTAGAGCTCTTTAATAATATTTTTTGGCTACATTCTGTAATTTTTTATGATTCCTCGAATTTATGTAATCCTATATGCATAAACTGCATACTTTATTGGTTGGTCGAGAATAACATCAGTAATTAAGTGGTAAATCTATAGTATTGTTTAATTTCATTGCTTCTCTAAACTAGATTTTCAGCCGATTGCACTGTGGAAGCTCAAAGTTAGTTCAAAGCATTCTATGGCTTTGTACAACTGCTTGACAGTTTGTACAGTTTGAGGCCATTTTAGGCTGCAATCAATAGCCCAATTCTTTGCTGGCTAAGACCAACTACAGTTATATTTCCTTACATTTGTGCTTGTAGTTTAGTTTTTCGTGGAATTACTATTCAAGGTTGTACATCTGCAAGACAAAATCCTTCACTTCAGAGGAGTTATTAGTGTAAGTTTTGAATGTATTTAAGACCAATGCTCAATCTGGAATAATTGCCGGCAGAAATTCATGGATTTAACAGCGCCCCATGCTTCCAATGCAACCATTGGCTAGAAGAAACCTAGCCAAATATGACGCTTCATAACAAGCCGCGCATACGAAGCGAATATAAGGATGGGTTAGCGCCGGATAAAAAGGTACAAGTGCGCACTTTTTCCTATACCGGACGCAAGTAGCAAACGACCAGTTAACTGAAATGGGAACCCCGAAACCTAAATTTGTTTCTTTCAATGCTTCAACAGTCGGACCCAATTTTGGGGACCAAGGGTATTAATACTGCACCAGGTAAGCAATCGGGATTTTGTGCACTGAACACTGCTGAGAAAACTGAAGCGTCACTTGGATTTGTTTAATCAGAGAGCAGAGAGATCGTGCACTAACCGACCCTGTGCATCCCATTTATGTACTTTCACCGCCAGCAACCATGCAGCACCCAACGCTTTTACCATCCAACACAACACATACGAAGGAACTTCGGTTGAAGGTTTTTCGATCGCTGGGACATTAATTGGTTTCTTTTCCTTGGAGAATGAGTTATATTCTTTACTTTTTAAACATATGACAGTTCGCAGAGGCCCAACATATTTTCGATAAAGAAAATTTAGACTCCCGATCTTTCTATCAGATGTACACCCAACGGCACAGCCGCAGCTAGCTGCGCAGCGCATCCTGTGTACAGCACAGGGCTGTGTACAGCTGTTCAGTCCTAAAGGGCTGGAGGGGCCGCAACTCCCACCCTAAATTTTCCCAGCTCAAACTGGTACCCGATCTCAGCTGGGTGGACTGAAGCAATGCGGGATTAAGTGCCTTGCTCAAGGGCACAAATTTTCTCTCGTAGAGTTTTTAAACATATGACAGTTCGCAGAGGCCCAACATATTTTCGATAAAGAAAATTTAGACTCCCGATCTTTCTATCAGATGTACACCCAACGGCACAGCCGCAGCTAGCTGCGCAGCGCATCCTGTGTACAGCACAGGGCTGTACACAGGGCGTTGCACGATCCCGCGACTTTCCGGTCATAAAGCAGACGTTCTAGCCAGTGGGCTAAAACTCCTATTGACGAGTAAGTAGTTCTAATTAAGCAGTGCTTATTAGTTTTGCCTTTCATCATCATTTATGAGGATTATTTGTCGGGTCGCTACGTCGATCACATGACTCGGTTGCTGAGAACTTGAACAAAGTCATAAATTTGCTATTGGCCCTCTCATTAATTGCACAATAAAGCTGATGCCCCAAAATGGACAGAGCCGCTATATGACTGCTAATTCAATGACCAATTAATCGATTAATAAGAGAATTAGTGCATCATAAAGTGAGCAATGTGGCATTTGGTTTTTATTATTGTAGTATAGGAATAAATATTAACCTCGGCGGGTTAAGGATTGAGGCTCAGGATTTTTTTATTAACTTGACTACTCGTATATATCCTTCAGAGGACCAGTTAGAGCAGTCGCTTCACTGTCACTTTCTCTAACACCTTGCACCAAGCACCTTGTGGCTGTCAGTCACTTGTACAGGTCTGCTGGAGCCAACTGATGGAGTTGGCTAACTCTGCCAACTGATTGAGGAAAACCTCAAAACTTTATGTTAAAAAATCAGATCAGGCATTTAAGCCCTGTACACAGCCCTCAGATGCGCCGCATAGCTATTTGCAGCTGTGCCGTTGGCTGTACATCTGGTCTAAAGGTCCGGTTGTAGAGTAAAAAACTTTTTCCTGGTTCCAGCTGACCCTATAGAATTCTCCTGATGATATAGGGGCAGAGAAGTAACCTCTCAGGCTAGTGATAGCAGCCAGGATTGGTGAGATGTTCTGATCCTCGTATTCTACTATTGTATCATAAAACCATTTATTCATAAAACCATATGCTACTTAGCCTTGCTGTACTTCTTGGTAGGTGGCTTATGTATTTTTTACTATTTTAGCCTATTCCTCGTTGTCGCTTTGTATTCTCGCATCTCGATCCCAGCAAAATTACCATAAGAACTCCCAAATCGATTCCAGCAATGCCAAATAGTTTTTTAAGAAATCGAATCGTTGAAATGCGGGCTCGTTTCGCTCTGCCGCATCTGGCCACTTAGATTATTTTGAGCTGAGCAAAATTCTCTTCCCCTCCTAGTAAAATTGCTTGATTGATTTTCATCAGTCCTCAATCGCTAAAAGCAGACGCTCAGCAAGATGAGGTTCAGGCAATTTCCCGGGAGCAGCAGCTGTAGGTGGCTAATTAAGCATTTAAAGCAACAAAGCTCGGCAAGCGCTTCTCACATTTTTGACCGCTTTGAAATTCGGTTAAAAATCGCGAAGAATCGAATGGAGCAGGAAGTTGCACAAGAATGCTGGGTCGGAGCCGCTCAGCGCTGGGACAAAATAGTTAATTAGCAGACAGACAGACAGAGAAGCTGACTTTTCTCCCATGCATTATCAAGCACCCAAGGGACGGATCTTCTTTCCTGGGATAATTAAAAGATTTTCGCCCGCAGGAAGCCTAAGCTGATCGCTCTAGTATCCAAGCTGATGCTCACTTGAGTGCCGGAAATCACTTGAAGGGATTCGAGGTGAAAAGTAGGAGCCAGACGCTACAAATGACAAAAACGACCTTTAAGAAGCAACTGTGAAGAAAAAAAAGAAAAATACTTTGCACTGACAGCTGGAAACCGAAAGATTCTAATCTTCCGTGAGTGCTTAATTTTGCCGGCTGCATTTTATTAAAGCTGCTGCAGTTGTTCACTGTTTGCCGTGCAAAAGGGGCAACATATTAGCCTTGAAATTGGCCCGTTGGCCTTCCCCTTCGATCCTCAGTGAAAGTACTTTTCAAAGTAGAAAGAGAATTTCAAGCCACAGGTCGAACTGCTGGTGCAAGCCTTGTCTGCGGTCTATCTTCCCAACTAAGTTGCGCTAGCTTTTAACGAAGTAGGCAAACAGTAGCTGGTTAAGGTGTGTCGGGGTTTCGGACCTGCCTCTCTTCCATTGCCTAATTATTCAAGGCCGCACACTTCGCTTCTGGGGGCAGCACCTGCTAAAATAGAATGAGGCCGGTCCGCTAGCTGCACACCTACATGTATCAGCGGCCTGATGAGGCGAGCTATGGCCACGAGTATGATTTTACTGACGTCTCAGCATCGAATGGAGTGTACAGTCGGCGCTTGGTTCATCGTTGCTGTAGGCAATAATATGTGACAGTATTTGCTACTACTGAGTAACAAGTCGGACATTTTTGCTTAAAATACGCTCGTAATTAACAGAATGCATCGGGAGTTCATTGGGATACTGCAATATTATCGAGGCAATAAGAATCTCGTAATTAAAATATTTCTGCCTTCCCCATCCTTGCAGCGCCCGTAATACGAGTACATGACCGTTGTCATAGAAACGGCACCAAAGCATGCAGAGGCTTCAAAATTTCCTGGCAGTCCATAGTAGTGCCGTCACTTCGTCAGCTTAAAGCATTGGCAAATTTCAAGCCGCAGGCCACAAAGGCTTCAACCGGCCGATCCAATCAATAAATTTCAAATTCAGATCAATGCAAAAACACCCAGCTTCTCCGCCTCCCAGCTGCTGGCCAATGTCCTTGTCCTCGCCAGCCGTACAGGACGTGCGCGAAAGGCAGCGCCAGTCTGGGAACCTGGAACGCGGACGCCAGCCAATGATGAAGCTGGCTGATGGAGCTGAGCCAGTGAAAGCGGGGCGCCAGCCAGGGACAGGGCAGCCAGCGGCGGACCAGTCGGGCCTTCACGCGGAGATTTTCGCCACCTCAGCTTCCGCCCAGCCTCCATGGAGCCCCATCTGCCATGAGACTTGCGGCCGCAGCGACCTGCTTGAATCTTCCGCCCAGGCCGCAGGCGGCACAGCTGACGATGCCCGCGTGCCTCTGTCGCCTTCGTCTGACGCGCTGACCCAGTCAACATCGGACGAGCTGTCGCCGGTGTCTGCAGGCGCGCTCAGGAGAGTGGAGTTCGCTTCTTGCATGTCAGGTGAGAGCAGCGACCGGCTGGGTGGGTACAGAGTTGCGTGCACTGCCTGACCATTGCAAAGTCCTGGTTTTACGGTGCTTGTCCGGGTCGAAAAACATTATGATTAGTATTTATTATTATTACTGTTGCACCCCAACTAGGTGCTGAATTTTTATTAATTTTATCTTAGCAACAAAATTTTACAGACAATTTGGCATTTGAGAATTAATTTGAGTGCATGAGTTATTACGGACTTAGCGCGATAGTAAAACTAGTAGTTTAATTAAAACAAGAAAAATACTTCAAAAGAACTTTAAGCATCAATATTTCCCTCTCCCGTATTGAAATTGTCCAGTCGAGAGCTGAATTCTGTTTTACAAAAGCTACAGTTAATCCACATTAAACCCGTCATGGCTGCCCAAGAATTTGTGCCTCCGCTTCCCTATGACGCATCTTACCTACTTCCACTCCGGAATTCTGTGTCATCCCATTGTTGTTAGCTGTCCCTAACCAACCGGTATGGCTGATGAATAATGAAATGATGCAGTCTGCAGTAGAAGCGGGGGATGAAATGAAGTTTCTTGCAGCGCAAGCCCAGCGGGCAACAGGGGGGACAGTCTCCGTCAAAGCCCAGTTTCTCCCATCGCTACACGCAACAAAAATTTTAGTCAGCAATAAAGTGGGGCTTGCTTTGTCAACTATATTGATCCAGTTTGCACTTGCCGGATCTCAGCAGGCAGGCAAGCGAAAGAGCTGGCTACTAGGAGGAGCCGGAATAGGCTTTACAGATGAGGCGATTTGCTTTTGTTTGAAGAGAATCGCTTTGAAGCTGCGCGCGGTTCCTGCCGAGGTCCTGTGGACCACAAAGTGGATTAGGGCAAGTGTTAGCCCTGCTTCTATCTAGCTCGCATGTATATTGCTAATAATAAAAGTGCTGTCATCGTTAAATATTACCCCTTCGTCCACTTAATGCGACTGACCTTTTTTACTGAGCAAACAATCTTTGATCTGAATGCTCAAGAGCATCGGTGGCATTAGTGCGACACTAGGAGCGCACTCTGAGTTGGGAAACAGCGATAATTGTGAGACCGGCTCACAGAAGGATAATCGCCGAATTAATTTGACATTAATCACCGCGCATGAAAAGAGTTCGGGTAATACTATACGCGGCTATTCGCATACTTCAATGACCACGCAGGAGAGAGTCGCGGCGCAATCAATATGAGCTCATTGCATTCCCCGCCCTGCCGGTTCAGCTGAGCCTTCCGCCTGCAGGCATTGATTAGGGGGCGCAATGCGAGATCAGGGGGCTGGGGCTAAGTGGAAAGTGGCCGGGTGTGCCGCCGAGAGATATGATTAAATGACAGCGAGGCAGCTCGGGCAGCTCATCAGTGCCGGGCCACGTGAGGAGGAGCGGGAGGGGCGGGGGGTTGATGAGCTGCGCGCATCTGCAGGTCTGACCGTTTATAGTGGTGCAGGGCTTAGCTTATACCATTGGGAGAAGTGGGAAATTCTCAATTGAAAATCGGGCGAATCTGACTTTTAGTGCCACTCATGGCGTCCCAGATCCCAAATGTCCCAGACCAAGTCGGGGCACTTTAGGCTTTGAAAATTCGAGGGCTTCGCAAGGCTTGATGATTGCAGAGCAATAATTGCCTATTTATTTTCCAGCCCAGGCGAGAAAATTCACATTAAAAATCATCAGTCGTCCACAGAAGAAAGCCAGACGCCGATAGCTTACTGCAAAGGCTTATACTGCAACAAAGCACGTACTTCTGCCCCTATTGAAATGTTTAGACTCATAATGACCCTGGGAAATTGGCCATTTGATAGCGCCTAACTAAAAGCCGTTGACTCAGTGTCGTATTGTCGAAAATTCCCCGCAATAGGCAATCAATAGTCACCACCTCCTCATGACTGGCTGTCCCTCAGTAATCTATGAAAAAGAATTCGGCTCGTCTCCAGGGGGTTGGGCTGAACAGCCACTGGTGGGCTTGTAATCAGACAAACTATACAAAAACTGCTTCTTCAAACAGCAAAAAACTGCCGCCTTCAATTTGAAGGACTTTGTGAGGCAGGAGGGTAAAAGCTGGGCAAAGGCAAGGTCGAGAGGTTGGGGATTGGTGTCCTCTGGGGACTTGCCGAGTTTCTCTCCCACACCGGCAGGCATTTCCTCGTTCTTGAAATACAAAAAATCAATAAATTTCTGGTTGGAATGAGTATGAGCTCCGAGCGAGGGCAGGCAGACATAGCGAATGGGAGAGGGGATTCCGGCCTGTCTTTCTGCAGCTTTCCCCTGTCAGTTGAGGCTGCCTAGGCGTGGTATACTCCTAGTAACATCCAGGGAGCAATCAGCGCAAGGTGGCAAGCCGCACTCAAGCTCAACACGCTTCCGCTTCAAGATGGTCGGCAGGCCTGTTTCCAAGCGGGTCACCCCAGCCGCATAGTTTCCTGTCTGCCAGCTGTTTTGCGGAAATCTTCTTTGCGCAGTGCCGAGAGCAGGTAGGATCATGACTCAGTCCTCAGCTAATTGCTATTTCTGATCGAATTCATTTCACAATTCGGCAACAAATTTCCCGCGGAAACAGCATTGGCTAGTTCGCCAGATTGAATTTGTCACACGCAGATTAACCGGGCGGTTAAAATGGTAAAAGTGCAGTCCTCGGAGGCTCTGGCATCCGTTTCAGGCGCAGATTTCTCCCCGTTTGTCAGGGTCCTCATCAGCCGAGCACTCCGCCTCCAGGAAGGATCTCGCTCTGGCCCCGCTTCGCAAATCTTAGCCCTCGTTTCCTTTCCGCACGTCTCCATTCCTCACCCCCTGTCCTGGTCCTGCCATTGCTTCGCCTTGCCCGTCCCTCCCTGAGTCCCGGCTCCGCTTCCCGTGCCCCGGGTCTAAGGGTGAAAAAGTGAATACGGCGAAAGCACTCAAGAAAGGCACAAAAAAACGCACTAGGAGCGGGTTTTGCACAAGATAATGAGAAATACCATGGATGAAAGCGTTGGCTTGCCATCCTGATATCCCCGCCTGTCCCATGTCTCACCCCTGTTTCACTCGCATCACTCTACAAAAAAACTTCTGGGTTTCCTTTCTCTTTACAATTTGTTTCACATATAATTTTTTCCACAGCCGCATACGCTTTTTTGTCTTTGTACAACAAAAGGCGTGCATTAATAAAAGCTATGCTGGAACAATGGGCAGCCCTGCCCACTGCAAGACGATCTCAAGACGGGGAGAATTTTGGCATGCGGATTGTGGATGATTTTGTTGGCCAGCTCATTCTCATGAAATCCGTTCTCATGAAGTGCACAAATGCTGCGAAATTCTTCAGCAGATGATTGCCAAGAATGGCGAGTTTAGTTGGGGTCAAATGGTACCGAAATCTCTATGTGGCTGGCCCGCTCTTGATGCCTCCTGGGGGCGTATTTGATTAATTGCGGGCATAAATCTCTGGTCAGCGGCTCACTGTCAAATATGCCCGGGGGGTGGCACTCCCGCGTTCAGATTTGTGTTCCTCCACTTGAAGAATTAGTGAGAAATTCTGTGTTTGCGGCACTAAACTCGGCTGAGTACTATTCGATTCATGACATTTAGTAAATAGCTAAATTTTTCAGATCTTCCACTGCTTTCACTGCGTGTGTATGTATTTTTGCTTATGAAAAGCATGGCAAGATGCTAAAAGGGCTAGCTAGATGCTGACAGTGCCAGCTAGATGCTGACAGTGCTGACTACGAGTAGATGCTGACAGTGCTGACTACGAGTAGATGCTGACAGTGCTGGCTAGATTCTGACAGTGCTTGCCAGATGCTGACAATGCTAGCTAGATGCTGGCAGTGCTGGCTAGATGCTGACAGTGCTGGCTAGATGCTGACAGTGCTGGCTAGATGCTGGCAGTGCTTGCTAGATGCTGACAGTGCTGGCTAGATGCTGGCAGTGCTTGCTAGATGCTGACAGTGCTGGCTAGATGCTGACAGTGCAGGCTAGATGCTGACAGTGCTGGCTAGATGCTGACAGTGCTGGCTAGATGCTGACAGTGCTGGCTAGATGCTGACAGTGCTGGCTAGATGCTGACAGTGCTGGCTAGATGCTGGCAGTGCTTGCTAGATGCTGACAGTGCTGGCTAGATGCTGACAGTGCAGGCTAGATGCTGACAGTGCTGGCTAGATGCTGACAGTGCTGGCTAGATGCTGACAGTGCTGGCTAGATGCTGGCAGTGCTTGCTAGATGCTGACAGTGCTGGCTAGATGCTGACAGTGCTGGCTAGATGCTGACAGTGCTGGCTAGATGCTGACAGTGCTGGCTAGATGCTGGCAGTGCTTGCTAGATGCTGACAGTGCTGGCTAGATGCTGACAGTGCAGGCTAGATGCTGACAGTGCTGGCTAGATGCTGACAGTGCTGGCTAGATGCTGACAGTGCTGGCTAGATGCTGGCAGTGCTTGCTAGATGCTGACAGTGCTGGCTAGATGCTGGCAGTGCTTGCTAGATGCTGACAGTGCTGGCTAGATGCTGACAGTGCAGGCTAGATGCTGACAGTGCTGGCTAGATTCTGACAGTGCTTGCCAGATGCTGACAATGCTAGCTAGATGCTGGCAGTGCTGGCTAGATGCTGACAGTGCTGGCTAGATGCTGACAGTGCTGGCTAGATGCTGGCAGTGCTTGCTAGATGCTGACAGTGCTGGCTAGATGCTGGCAGTGCTTGCTAGATGCTGACAGTGCTGGCTAGATGCTGACAGTGCAGGCTAGATGCTGACAGTGCTGGCTAGATGCTGACAGTGCTGGCTAGATGCTGGCAGTGCTTGCTAGATGCTGACAGTGCTGGCTAGATGCTGACAGTGCAGGCTAGATGCTGACTACGAGTAGATGCTGACAGTGCTGGCTAGATTCTGACAGTGCTGGCTAGATGCTGACAATGCTGACTACGAGTAGATGCTGACAGTGCTGGCTAGATTCTGACAGTGCTGGCTAGATGCTGACAATGCTAGCTAGATGCTGGCAGTGCTGGCTAGATGCTGACAGTGCTGGCTAGATGCTGACAATGCTGACTACGAGTAGATGCTGACAGTGCTGGCTAGATTCTGACAGTGCTGGCTAGATGCTGACAATGCTAGCTAGATGCTGGCAGTGCTGGCTAGATGCTGACAGTGCTGGCTAGATGCTGACAATGCTGACTACGAGTAGATGCTGACAGTGCTGGCTAGATGCTGACAATGCTGACTACGAGTAGATGCTGACAGTGCTGGCTAGATGCTGACAATGCTGACTATGAGTAGATGCTGACAGTGCTGGCTAGATTCTGACAGTGCTTGCCAGATGCTGACAATGCTAGCTAGATGCTGGCAGTGCTGGCTAGATGCTGACAGTGCTGGCTAGATGCTGACAGTGCTGGCTAGATGCTGACAGTGCTTGCTAGATGCTGACAGTGCTGGCTAGATGCTGACAATGCTAGCTAGATGCTGGCAGTGCTGGCTAGATGCTGACAGTGCTGGCTAGATGCTGGCAGTGCTTGCTAGATGCTGACACTAATAGCTAGATGCTGACAGTGCTGGCTAGATGCTGACAGTGCTGGCTAGATGCTGACAGTGCAGGCTAGATGCTGACAGTGCTGGCTAGATGCTGGCAGTGCTTGCTAGATGCTGACAGTGCTGGCTAGATGCTGACAGTGCAGGCTAGATGCTGACAGTGCAGGCTAGATGCTGACAATGCTGGCTAGATGCTGACAGTGCAGGCTAGATGCTGACAGTGCAGGCTAGATGCTGACAGTGCAGGCTAGATGCTGACAATGCTGGCTAGATGCTGACAGTGCTGGCTAGATGCTGGCAGTGCTTGCTAGATGCTGACAATGCTAGCTAGATGCTGACAGTGCTGGCTAGATGCTGGCAGTGCTTGCTAGATGCTGACAGTGCAGGCTAGATGCTGACACTAATAGCTAGATGCTGACAATGCTGGCTAGATGCTGACAGTGCAGGCTAGATTCTGACAGTGCTGGCTAGATGCTGACAATGCTAGCTAGATGCTGACACTAATAGCTAGATGCTGACAGTGCTGGCTAGATGCTGACAGTGCAGGCTAGATGCTGACAGTGCTAGCTAGATAACAAACACCAATATCAAACCCTCCGCAGACCCCGAGAGCCAGAAGTTGGTGGCCGGCGAGCCGCCTGCACCGCAGGCTCCACTCGGAGCGGAGCCACAACAGGCGGACACGGAGGCGGGCGTTCAGGGCCAGAGAGGTCAGGGTGGCGATGTCAGAAACTGCGTGCGCACCGCGGCTGAGGAGCCGGGCATCGGGCTGAGGCCAGCGGGCAGCAGCCTGCGCCACAGCAGGCCCAGGATGTCTCTGCTGGGCAAGCCGCTCAGTCTGAAGAACGCCAGGCAGGACGCCAGGTACCGCAGGCTGCAGGCCAGGGTCTACAACTTTCTGGAGCGGCCGAAGACCTGGCAGTCGATCACTTACCATGTCATTGTGTAAGATTCGGTCCATTTTGTTTGTTTTTAATTGTTAACTTCGGTAATTTTTCCCCATCTTAATTTGACAGGCGATCTTCCCATTTTATTAATCTTGGGTTATATTCATCTTCGTCAATTTTTTTCGCAATTTATTCAGTCTATTGAATCTGATAAAAATCTGTAGATCTGTAGTACTCTAAGGTGCCAAGCATGAATAGACACAACCTTGGGAATCACCCGGCCGTTTCCATTGGCAACACACACATGTATGTGGCTATTGGTCCATTGCTGACACGTGATAGCTATTTTGTCCAATAGCGACTTACCCAGTGTGTGTAACTATTAGAAACGGCCGGGTGATTCCAAAAGTTGCGCATCCCACGACAGAGATCCTTAGAGGGGAATCCCACTCACTGGGGGAATCCCAAGAGGGAAACCTCTGCATGGAGGAGAATTCCCCTTGTGGGGAATCCCCAGTGTGGAAGCCCTGGAGGATGTTATTAAGGCCGGATTGGAATCCTGGGGAATACTGGGGCGAGAATCCCAGTAAGCAAATAGTTGAAAAGAGATTTCAGTGGTTAATCTAGAGAGCGGATTTCTATAAGGAAAATCCCGATACAGGGTGAATCCTGCTCAGAGTAGAGAATTGAATCATGGGGAAAGCAGTGCAAGGCGATGTACTAAAGGCACCCACCCCAAACCCAATCCTTATCCAGATTCGCCTCGGTGTTCATCTGCTTGGTGTTCTCCGTGCTGTCCACCATGAGCAACTGCGTGCGCGACTCCGGCCCGAAGCCAGTCCCGATGTCGCCCTCGCCGGCAGCCCAGCCCACCGGGGCGCCGGCTGCCTGCTCAAAGTTCGCCTTCAAATACAGCGAAGTGGCCAGCGAGATTCTGTTTTACATGGTTAGCAGAGCGTTGGGAATGGAGAACCTGGATCTGGACTAGGATTTGGGACTGTAAGCCGGAATTCGAGCTAGTTTAGTTGCTAACAGAAGATGAGGGAATCGGGAATTCATTATATGGAACTGATAATCAAGTAATGAAAATCAGGTGACAATCACATACTAATTTTTCAGGATTGCTTACTACTAAATAAATAATAATAGTAAAAAGAATACATTTAGGCATCCAACCTTTCGACCAAGTACTGCAGCCGCAGCTAGCTGTGTACAGCTATTCAGTCCTGACGGGCTGTAGGGGCCGCAACACCCACTCTAAATTTTCCCAGCTCAAACTGGTACCCGATCTCAGCTGGGTGGATAAAAGAAATGCTGGATTAGGTGCCTTGCTCGAGCTGGGACTCGAACCAGCGACCTTCTAATCATAAGGCGAGATGCCCTAGCCACTAGGCTAAAACTCCTTGCCGCCAAACATTCCGCAATTTCAATCGGTAACAATAGTCTTATTGGACTTCCTATTCCAACCGCTGGCACCCCCATTCCCGGAACTCGGTGCGCAGGAGACGGGCATGCTGTTCTGGTTCTTCACCGAGTACTGCCTGCGCATGTGGTCGGCGGGCTGTCGCAGCCGTTATCAAACTTGGCGCGGCCGGCTGCTGTTCGCCAGGCGGCCCTTCTGCATCGTAGGTAAGCGCTGTGCGTTTTGCAACAATTTTATTACGCCAGAGCCTCCCCCGGCAGGATCTGGGCCAATGCACTTGGCACTTCAGACTCAAGTGCCATTCAGATCAGAACAAACACAGTAGGATGGTACAGGGCAGCTGTAGACTGGGAAAAGATAATCGCGATACACTTGAGTCGAAATTTATCATGCATAAAATAACGTTCTGCAAAAAAGCACTTTAACGCAGCAGAAACTGAAGCCCAGCTGGTGAGCTTGGACTCGAGCATTATTATTTTCAATGCAGCAGAAATTTTCACCTGCAATAATTGCCCCCGTCCCGAAACCGGTTTTCAGCCTGTCAGTCCCACTGGCTGACAGCAGTTCCACAGCCAGCTCAGCCCGGCCTCCCTTCCATTTGGATCCACCGTCTGCTTCCGCTGCCTTCTACAAGTGACAGTTTTCCTCTAAAATAAACTGTAGGAAAAAGCAAGCGCGAAGACCAATGAGCAAGTTGCCTCACTAAAAGCAGCGATTTGCACTGGGGCAGCTGATCTATACGAGGCTCACAGCGAGCCGGTACACCTGGCCAGCGCGCGCGCTAATCCCTGCTGCCTCTCCCAGCTGGGATTACCGCCCACTTCGATCCACCCTCCTCCCCTCACGGCCACGAATGACGGGCTCAGAGAGAAATTGATGCCCTGCTGAGTTCGCCAGAATCGTAAAATTCCTGCGCGCTCAAAGTCTGGCACCTCCAGGACCGGAAATTCCGCCCTAAACTGTTCGTATTCATTCAAATTCCCTTCGGTTCATTCTGTGGAGCCCTGCACTGGGTGTAAAACTGAACCTAACAACAGTACAATTATCATATCAGCCATAAAACTGGCCGGAAGGTTTGGACGGCCTCTGATAATGATGACCATTTGACTGATTAGGCTAGGAAAATCTCAGCAGACTCTAAACACTGAATTGTAATCAATACAGCCCTGTAGAAGCAAAAGCATGGCCACTGTGAAAGCCCCACAGCAACACCAGCATGGCCACAGAGAGCTCACTGTGACAGCCCCACAGATACACCAGCATGGCCACAGAGAGCTCACTGTGACAGCCCCACAGCAACACCAGCATGGCCACAGAGAGCTCACTGTGACAGCCCCACAGCAACACCAGCATGGCCACAGAGAGCTCATTGTGACAGCCCCACAGCTACACCAGCATGGCCACAGAGAGCTCACTGTGACAGCCCCACAGCAACACCAGCATGGCCACGGAGAGCTCACTGTGACAGCCCCACAGCAACACCAGCATGGCCACAGAGAGCTCACTGTGACAGCCCCACAGCAACACCAGCATGGCCACAGAGAGCTCATTGTGACAGCCCCACAGCTACACCAGCATGGCCACAGAGAGCTCACTGTGACAGCCCCACAGATACACCAGCATGACCACAGAGAGCTCACTGTGACAGCCCCACAGCTACACCAGCATGACCACAGAGAGCTCACTGTGACAGCCCCACAGCTACACCAGCATGGTCACAGAGAGCTCACTGTGACAGCCCCACAGCAACACCAGCATGGCCACAGAGAGCTCACTGTGACAGCCCCACAGCAACACCAGCATGGCCACAGAGAGCTCACTGTGACAGCCCCACAGCAACACCAGCATGGCCACAGAGAGCTCACTGTGACAGCCCCACAGATACACCAGCATGGCCACAGAGAGCTCATTGTGACAGCCCCACAGCTACACCAGCATGGCCACAGAGAGCTCACTGTGACAGCCCCACAGCAACACCAGCATGGCCACAGAGAGCTCACTGTGACAGCCCCACAGATACACCAGCATGGCCACAGAGAGCTCACTGTGACAGCCCCACAGCAACACCAGCATGGCCACAGAGAGCTCATTGTGACAGCCCCACAGCTACACCAGCATGGCCACAGAGAGCTCACTGTGACAGCCCCACAGATACACCAGCATGGCCACAGAGAGCTCACTGTGACAGCCCCACAGCAACACCAGCATGGCCACAGAGAGCTCATTGTGACAGCCCCACAGCTACACCAGCATGGCCACGGAGAGCTCACTGTGACAGCCCCACAGCAACACCAGCATGGCCACAGAGAGCTCACTGTGACAGCCCCACAGCAACACCAGCATGGCCACAGAGAGCTCATTGTGACAGCCCCACAGCTACACCAGCATGGCCACAGAGAGCTCACTGTGACAGCCCCACAGATACACCAGCATGGCCACAGAGAGCCCACTGTGACAGCCCCACAGCAACACCAGCATGGCCACAGAGAGCTCATTGTGACAGCCCCACAGCTACACCAGCATGGCCACGGAGAGCTCACTGTGACAGCCCCACAGCAACACCAGCATGGCCACAGAGAGCTCACTGTGACAGCCCCACAGATACACCAGCATGACCACAGAGAGCTCACTGTGACAGCCCCACAGCTACACCAGCATGGTCACAGAGAGCCCACTGTGACAGCCCCACAGCAACACCAGCATGGCCACAGAGAGCTCACTGTGACAGCCCCACAGCTACACCAGCATGGCCACAAAGACAGTCCTAAAAAATCTAGCATGTGTGACCCCTTTACCAATTGTTAAGGTCCTGAATAACCCTGATCAACGAGCCTGATCAACGAGGACGTTGATACAGTCAAGAAAGGTGGATAGGCTTTCAATACTTTAATAGGATTCATACTCAGACAAAAAGATACTCATCCTTTGAGTTAAACGAAGAGAGCGGACCCAGTTTAAGCGGGAAGCACACAAATGGGGAAAAAATCCCAGCGGTAAGCCATACAGGCTTTCCCACCTAACGCGCACGACAATTTTGCTCCCGTTAGAGTCCAAAATCTCGGTCAGGAATTATTTCTGCTGATTTAAAATTCAAAGCTTTACAATGCTTAGATTTGAAATCAGGCCCAGACATTTGAACTGCACAGTTACTGAAAGACGCTAAACACTACAGTATGTACGAGCGTAGAACGCTCGCAGTGAAATTTCTCTAGAAATCAGGCAATTTTGTACGCATGGATATCACGGTCACAATTTAGCAGTGAATTATTTAGAATTTCTGGGCTAAAACTCGAAATGAATACGAATTCTTCCTAAATTTTAAACAAGCCAAAGAACGGCTTGGCACACGCGAACTATTGCGCATCATGCAATAACAAGCCGCGAGCAGTACACGCGAACTATTGCGCATCATGCAATAACAAGCCGCGAGCAGTACGGGTAGTAGTGTTGCGAACCAAATTCGCAATTAATAAGCCTCAACAACAAAAGAGGGAGGATATCCAAGTAAAGCTGAGGATATGATGCAAAGGTAATAAGCTTGCAACGGGGTGTGCCGGCGCTAAGCTTATGCCATAATGAAACAGGGGAATCGCCCACCCTTAGTCAGCCTGACACAGATAGCCAACTCACTCACTTCCTATGACGCCGTCTGAAGGTGGGGAGATCGGCTGGCAAGAAACTGGGAGAAAAAGGCGAACGTGCCTGTGGGGATTAAAACCTACGGCTACTATCTCTCCGGCTCAGGCCGGATCCCATTAGGCAGCGGGGCTTTGCCGGAGCAGGCCCCGCTAATGTCGTAATTAAATATGCAGAGAGCGGCTCTGGGCTAAGTCCTCTCGCTGAGTTTTTCTAATCACGGATTCTTCTGCTCAACCTTCTGAACTCATTACGCGTCCGTTGGTGATTAACACTTCCCAGAAAAGTGAGACAGCCTCGCTCAGATTGTCCCCGTCTGCGTCCGTTCCAGGTAGAATTTGTGCCGCTATTTTTAGCCCAGCGGTCGTTGGCCTCAGCTGCATTGGCCATCGAGTTATCAGGCCCTTTTTTAATTGCTGTTTCTTTATTGAAAGCGCAGTTTCTTGTAAATCTCATACTACTAACGAGTAGAAAGAGACGAATTTTTTCCCGAAATTTAGCCTTGGACGCCCATTTAAAAGCCTGGTAGTATGAGGTTAGGGTCATGCGAATGGAAAAGAACCTTATTATCTCAAATTGCAATTCGGATTCCGATTCGCAGACTCCATTGTTATCGTGGCCTCCGTCATAGTTCTTGCGCTAGGCAGCGACCGGCAGATGTTCGCTGCGTCAGCGCTCCGCGGTCTGCGATTCTTTCAGATCCTCCGCATGATCCGAATGGACAGGCGCGGCGGCAGCTGGAAACTACTCGCCTCCGTGGTCTGGGCTCACCGACAGGTGAGGTGTAGTAGTAGTAGTAGTAGTAGTAGTAGTAGTAGTAGTAGTAGTAGTAGTAGTAGTAGTAGTAGTAGTAGTAGTAGTAGTAGTAGTAGTAGTAGTAGTAGTAGTAGTAGTAGTAGTAGTAGTAGTAGTAGTAGTAGTAGTAGTAGTAGTAGTAGTAGTAGTAGTAGTAGTAGTAGTAGTAGTAGTAGTAGTAGTAGTAGTAGTAGTAGTAGTAGTAGTAGTAGTAGAGTAGTAGTAGTAGTAGTAGTAGTAGTAGTAGTAGTAGTAGTAGTAGTAGTAGTAGTAGTAGTAGTAGTAGTAGTAGTACTAGTAGTAGTAGTAGTAGTAGTAGTAGTAGTAGTAGTAGTAGTAGTAGTAGTAGTAGTAGTAGTAGTAGTTTTAGCTATGTTGCAGTTGTAATTTAATCTGTAACATGATAAAAACTTCAACAGGAACTATTCACCACGGTGTACATTGGCTTTCTTGGACTCATATTCAGCTCATTCGTCATGTATCTAATAGAGAAGGATGAGCAGGACACACAAATCAGCAATTATGCGGATGCACTCTGGTGGGGTGTGGTGAGTTATTAGTTGTTCGTTTTTTCCATTTTTACATTATACGAGCGTAAGCTTCATTTTGTCATGCCTTAGTCTGCAGCTAGTACGTTGGGGATAAACTTTGTGCGTGGGGGAAATGTGGGTGCCGCGGCGATGTTGTACATTGGGGTAAGGTGTACTTTGGGGTGAGGTGGGTGCCGCTGCGATGTTGTACATTGGGGTTGTACATCAGGGTTGTACATTGGGGTTGTACATCAGGGTTGTACATTGGGGTAAGGTGTACTTTGGGGTGAGGTGGGTGCCGCTGCGATGTTGTACATTGGGGTTGTACATCAGGGTTGTACATTGGGGTAAGGTGTACTTTGGGGTGAGGTGGGTGCCGCGGCGATGTTGTACATTGGGGTAAGGTGTACTTTGGGATGAGGTTGGTGCCGCGGCGATGTTGTACATTGGGGTAAGGTGTACTTTGGGATGAGGTTGGTGCCGCGGCGATGGTTTACATTGAAATAAGATTGGTGCAGTGGAGATCGCGCAAAATCATAATCTTGCACTTTTTAAGAAAATAAGACTGGAATAACTGAATAACTTACCTTAATAGAATATTAGAGAATAATAAAGTGAAAGTAAATAGCATAAAGTATTTATTAAAACACAAATGAAAGCCGCGTACACTCTAGCCCAGAGCGTCACAAAATAGCCGGCAGACTGCGAATCCGTCTCAGCTGCACGCTCAGAACCCCAGTCCAGTAGTGATCGGCCACTGTCGGCCCGTCCACTAAGCCGAAGTACCTGCCCCCGGAGCTGTCCTCGCACACGAGCAGGTGCACCAGCTGGCAGAGCACGTGCACCCTGACGTAGTCGCGACTGAACCGCCTACCAAAGAGCAGCACCAGTCGCATCGTGTCGCTGTGGGATAATTTAGCGATCAGGGTTGTGCAACAGCAAGAGTTTATAAGAATTTGGGGTTACAGATAAATGCATTGGCACAACGCACCTATTGGCTGAGTCCTGGCCGGACACAATCCGAATGCCTGGCAGGTGAATGAGAAACGAGTCCGGCATAACGTCCGACAGCTTGAGCAAGTAGAATTGAAACTTGTCGCACGGGGCCTCGCCATTGCCAGCCTGTTTAATCAATGATTCGCTCTGTTGACGCTTCCGCCAGCGGCGATGCGCCTGGTGTCTGTTTGAGAGAGTCTTTCCATGGTCGTCCTTCGGCCAGGAACTCATTGCTCAGGTTGAACCGCTTGAGCTTCGCTTCATCTGAACTTGTGCCTTAGCCAAGCATATTATTGAAAGAAATGTGCAAATTTGCTGCTTGGTCTATGGCCATCAAGGATCAGTTCGAGGCTACTTCATGCTGATTGCATACTTATTTGGCTATTTTGTGCTTTTATTTAATTTAGAATTTGCATTTTAATAGAGAAAAATGTACAACAATACTAGCCAAATTAAGAGTGTACTCGCAGAGTTAAGACTAACATTATCATTATTCTACTTAAGCAACATTGGCCAGCAAGATTAAATCCCATTCTTTCATCACGAAATGCTTGCTTTCCTAGAATCATGTTTATAGTACATCGAATCGAGCTATGCCTTGCCTTGCCAGACAACTCTGTGCACAGTTGGCTACGGCCAGACAGTGCCAGTCTCCTACCTGGGGAAGCTGGCCTGCGCGGCAGCCTGCCTCACCATCATCAGCTTCTATGCGCTGCCTCCGGTGAGTGCGGCTCTGGCGCGGCTGGATGGGTCCAACGCGAGGCCAACAACATTCTGACGCTGACGATTTCATTATTTGTTTAGTTGCTTTAGTTTGCGCTTTTAGTCGGGTCGCTGCATTGCTGCTACTGTGGAAAGATTATAATGGGTGCGAGAGAGTGGCACGCTCACTCTGTGGGCTTTGAAAACAAGCCACTTCGTTAACCATAGTCCGAGTCAATGTCAGTAGCCAAAGGCCCTCACATGAGCGCATTTGTTATCAGCTGAGTGCAACCAGTGAGATGCCAGCAATAGAGCAATGTATTTCTCCGAGCTTTGATGAATGAAAGCTCGACAAGCAACTGTGCCAGATATTCGTCTGTCAAGGTCGAGGTGTCCAAGTCGGAGAGTTGTCCAGAATAAAGAATGAAACTCGGACAGATGCACTTTGTTCCTCGCGATAAATTTAGTCCCATGTCAAACCCTCCGAACCCGGCCTTGCAGATCACGCTCTGCACAGTTGGCTACGGCGATGTGACCCCGAAAACATGGAGTGGAAAAATTGTCGCATCGTTTTGCTCAATCGCTGGCATCTCATTCTTTGCGCTGCCGGCTGTAAGTCTTTGTTGTGCCGCGCCATCCCTATATGCTGCCTGCGCATGTTTGCTTATTATTTCTAGTTTTTAGTCACTTAAGCTACTCATTTTTATTAGCAGCGTTACTTTTGCTTATTCTAGCTACTTCCCTTGTGTCTTATCTAGTCTGGTTTAACAGTTAGAATGTTAAAAGTACTTCCTGTCTAATCATTGTTTATGCACTTGTGCTTCTCCTATCTGTGCACGGCTCTTGCTTAAATAAGATCAAAACCCCAGCAGCCTGTACATTGCGCAACATTTTAGGGCATCCTGGGGTCCGGATTCGCACTGAAGGTGCAGCAGCACCAGCGCCAGAAGCATCTGATCAGGCGTCGGGTACCAGCCGCCACCCTCATTCAGTCATTGTGGCGCTGCTATGCCGCTGACCCGTCCAGCACTTCCATAGCAACATGGAAGCCTCACATGCGGCCGCTTAGGTCACCTGCCAGGTGAGATTTTAGCAATTCACTCAGATCAGTCAGATTTCTGATTTTACAATTTCACAAAACACATTTAATAAGGCAAACAGACCCATGTAGGTATTGGCATTTGAAGTAATGCTAGTATAAGTGTGATCCAGAATTTTGAGAGAAACCATCCATCTCAAATCGGAAGTTTAACAAAAGGTGACAAGAGACCTGGGTCGCATGATCGATGTCAATCACTCACACCACACGGCCATTCACTCACACCACACGGCCATTCACTCACACCACATGGCCATTCACTCACACCACATAGCCATTCACTCAGCCAAAAAAGCTGCGCGCCCCATTGCAGCAAGTTCGGCCGATTGTCCACCATCAAGCGCAGCAAGTCGGAGAGGACGCACGCATCGGGGAGCAGCGGCTACACGCCCATTCGCCGCAACGCCATGCCGGATTTGGATCCCGGAAATCCGCCTGCCACTTCGGACGTCGCCGGAGGAAAGTAAGTGCGGCAGCCTTTTTGCCACTGGGAAGAGCAAATTATCAGGGGCTGAGAGCAGCACGGTGTGGCGGAAGTTTCGGATTGCCTTTAGGTTTAACAGCAGCGCAGAAGAATAAAAAATATCGCCTAAACGTTAGGTGCAAGCGTCAACTGACAGGATTATCCCCGATCGCGACACCTTACAGTGAGGTGTCCTCATTTGACGAAGAAGTATTTTGCTCCGACGCTGAGCTTCCAGCCCCGACTGCTCAGCCATGGCAGCTCATGCAGAAGCAGCAGCAGCCGCAGTCCCAGCGGGCGCTGCCCAATGAGGCGGCGAAAAAGTCCATGATGCGAAAGTTCACCAACCTCGCCTCCTCGCTCCGGTGCCAATTAAATATTTTGTTTCTTTCTCATGTTTATTTCTGCATTCCTTTGCAGTTTACTGCTCGCTTTTCGTGTCAATAAATTTATTTTCTTTTACCTTGCTTTTCATCTATTTTCAGACATCTTAATTACTGAAGCACTGCAGTCAGTTTCAGATATTTCTCTTGTGTTTTTGATTGCAATGCTTTCTGTGCTGAATTTCCTTATCTTCTTTATAATGCCTTACTAGGCCTATTACTTGCGAAAGCAGGAGTAAGTAAGAAGGTAGATAAGTGAGTGAGTGAGTGAGTGAGTGAGTGAGTGAGTGAGTGAGTGAGTGAGTGAGTGAGTGAGTGAGTGAGTGAGTGAGTGAGTGAGTGAGTGAGTGAGTGAGTGAGTGAGTGAGTGAGTGAGTGAGTGAGTGAGTGAGTGAGTGAGTGAGTGAGTGAGTGAGTGAGTGAGTGAGTGAGTGAGTGAGTGAGTGAGTGAGTGAGTGAGTGAGTGAGTGAGTGAGTGAGTGAGTGAGTGAGTGAGTGAGTGAGTGAGTGAGTGAGTGAGTGAGTGAGTGAGTGAGTGAGTGAGTGAGTGAGTGAGTGAGTGAGTGAGTCAGTCAGTCAGTCAGTCAGTCAGTCAGTCAGTCAGTCAGCCAGTCAGTCAGTCAGTCAGTCAGTCATTTTGCTTTGCAGAAGCCACGTGTCGCTAGCCATGGCAGACTCCGCAGCAGCCACAGGAACAGCCAAGCTGGAGCAGCAGCCCTCTCTGACCTCTATCGCGCATGAAGGTGAGTCGAATTGCGGCGTAGCTTTCATTATTTTCAACTACTGTTACATCGTAAATAATAATTTTCCAGATGAGGAAACTCCAATGAAGCTGACAGAGGTTCACAGAAACGCCATCAGAGTGATAAGAAAGATCAAGTACTTCGTAGCCAGAAAGAAATTTCGTGAAGCTCTTCGACCTTACGACGTCAAGGATGTAATTGAGCAGTACTCTGCTGGCCACGTTGACATGCTGGCTAGGATTAAGGTGCTGCAGTTCAGGTTAGTTATCAACATTTTTATTGAATCAGTATAATTTGATGCGAAAGCAGATTTTTTGGTGCATTGTACGCTTGTGACAGGCAAGCCTTAAAGACATCAAATTAGAACAGTCTGATGATGAGTACAAGTCAGGGAAGATGAGCACCATTTTGAGAGCCAGCTGCATGCGTAACGACCCAGCTTAAAGTATTGCTATAGGGTGCTAACAGCTGTATTTATGAATTTATACCGCAACCGAGCATTTAACCCATTGCGCCTAGTTGCTGCTTAACACCGCGAAACCTTGCAGGCTTGATCAAATCTTGGGCCGGCAGGGCAGCAAGGACAAGGATGTCTACGAGAGCAAAGTCAGCCTGGCATCTCGAATCGTCAAGGTCGAGCGTTCGGTAAGTTAATTGGTGAGACCTGCTTGCCCGTAGAAATAGGGATTAGTCTAGCACAGAAGACCGGTAACTTTCCTGCCCAAAATAACCATGGCTACTGGTCAATAATATTAGCAAACAAAACCTTGCAGGTCGAGGACATTGAGCGCAAGCTGGAGCTGCTGATTGACATGTACAAAGCGGACAGGCGAGCGCTCTACGCCCAGCCAATGCTCCCGGCTCCCATGGGCCCCACGCCGCCGAATCCTCCAGACAGCGGCGGCCCCAGGAGGATGCTGGGCTCCACCGCCAGTGCTGACAGCGACACGGCTGCAGCTGGCGACTGTTCTGGCGCACCTTCTCGCTCTGTGCCGCAGCAGCGAAGTAGCCTTCGAAGTCGGCGTTCCGTCTTGCTCCAGGAGCAGCAGCAACAGCAGCAGGAGCGCCAGGGCTCCTGCAAGCTGATTCGAAACTACAGCGACTTGGGCCCGAGGCAGCCGAAGCGAGTCACCTACAGCAACCCGGACACGGAGGATGCGGCACCAGCGACAGCTGTTTGCCTGGCGCAAATCCACTGCGCGCCAACAGCCGCCTCGGCGCCGAGCCCTCCGCCTCCGCCTGTGAAGTCGCTGATTGACTTTGATGACGACGATGAGGCGGACTGCGGCGCCGTTGAAGCCGGCGACTCCGACCAGGACGACGCATTTTTCAATGCTCCGCCGCCGCCTCCTCCGCCGCCGCCGCCGCTGGCGCCTTCCCACCCTCCACTTCGCAGCGCCCTGAAGCCCATGCGCAGCTGCCCGGCGGCCGCCGCCTCCTCGAACCGGCACAGCTTCACCAACAGCGCCCTGGACGAATCGGAGGATGACAGTCAAGACCAGGAGAGGCGGCGGCTGCTCGGCGACTTGGCAGCCGCGCCAGCCGAGCGGAACCCGCCGGCGCTGATTCCCATGGCCGCGGCGCGGACTCTGAGTGACAGGGACCCCGGCTCGGCGGCTGCCAGCCGTTGCCGCCGCCCAGTCCGCGCTGATGCGTCCGGAGCTCACCGTCAAGCTGCGAAAGAAAAAGCCCGTTTACTGATTCCGGCGCGCCTCATCGCGTTTCGACAGGGAAGTTTCCACCCTGAACGCTTCCCATTCCAAATTCCCAAATCCCTCCCTGCAGTCTTGCGTTTTTTTCGATTTGCGAAACACTTTACCTTGATTGTTTTGTATAAAATTAATTTCCGGCGATTGCTTTCTCAAACTCCGACTGTTGCACAATTGACGATCTGAGAATTGAATTAGAAGCGAACTTTTCTAGCAAATATAATACCACTCCGGCAGTTTCTAAGTAGTTATAAGTTGATAAAACCAACACTTTTTATGATTAAAATTGCTGCTTATTATACACACTTTTTGGATAGATAGATAGATAGAAAGATAGATAGATAGATAGATAGATAGATAGATAGATAGATAGATAGATAGATAGATAGATAGATAGATAGATAGATGGATAGATAGATAGATAGATAGATAGATAGATAGATAGATAGATAGATATATAGATAGATAGATAGATAGATAGATAGATAGATAGATAGATAGATAGATAGATAGATAGATAGATAGATAGATAGATAGAGAGATAGATAGATAGATAGATAGATAGATACGATACTCGGTAGGATAGCATGCATAGATGGATAGATACACATAATATTTAAATGTTAAATTAATTTATTTAAATCGTAATGCACGTAGAAACCAATTAATTTTTAGTGAAAACATTACAGTCGTATTTAAGCACTGTGAATACCGCTTTATATTGATTGAAAAGTGCATAGTTGTAAACAGTATATCTAGGAACATAATAGAGTTTATTTGATGCAAATGGAAATTAAATGAAGTCGGTACGCTCTTTAAAAGTCATAAATTTGAAAAAAATGTGAAGAAATGATAAAATTATGAAAAAAAAATTGTTAGCAATATTCGGGTGACTAGCCCATGATAGGGATCCAATAACAGAAAGATGCACTGCTGCTGGCTTGCCTTAAGAAACTACATTTACGAGCTTATTCTCTCAAAAGACTACCTGGTACTCGTGTTCCACTACGGTCTGCTGTGTTGCATTGACAAAAATTTGGAACAGATAAAAATTAAATAAAATAAATAAAAGTCACACAGAGTATGGAGTGCAATTGTAATTTTACTGGTGGAATTTTGAAAATTCGAAATAAAATAACCTGGACGCACTTTTACTTCTTTGCACCCATTTCTTTGGGCCGACAATTTTCTAAGAAAAACTGATTGAAACAACTTTGAGTCCTCGGCGACCTGAACAGAAGAAAATCGCGGTTTCATAAAAGCCGTAAATTATCACGTCATTGTTACCTCATTTCCTAAGATGCTCTTCGTCCAGATTATTGTAGTCCAAGTGCATGTGCACAGTATAGTGTAAAGTGCATTACAATAATGTACATAAGCTAGGTTAGTTGCTTGCGAGTGCTCTGTAACGTGCAATGAGTAACTTTTCACAAAATTATTGATCCTTGAGAGACAGATTTAATTAGGCAAACCAAGGGAGAAAAAATAGTGTGAGAATGCACTTAGAGAGCGCTAAAAATGGAATTAGGACCGCCTAATAACCGCCAGCTTCCCTCAGATTGACAGCTAATGAGAATTAAATATACCCACCGTTTCAAGGATATACTAGGCCTAGTTAAACAACTGTTTTACAAGCGAAAAAATAAAAAGCAATTATTTTAGTTTTTTCTGTCTAATTTAAAGCCTAAGTGACACCTCAGCTACAATACGGCAGCCTGAGTGACACCTCACCTGCAATACGGCAGTCTGAGTGACACCTCAGCTACAATATGGCAGTCTGAGTGACACCTCAGCTACAATATGGCAGTCTGAGTGACACCTCAGCTACAATACGGCAGCCTGAGTGACACCTCAGCTACATATCACTTGGACGAGGTGTCCGGGCTGACCCTGTTGCGCAGGCGCAGGAAAGTGTAGGCGAAGGCGTTGTAAACCCCGCCCAGATTGGTGAAGGACACCGCCGCCTGGTAATTGAAGGGCGTCAGCTTGCCATTGGAGAAGTTGATGATGAAGAAGGTGAAGAGCGGCAGCCATTGCAGGTACAGGATCAGGATGAACACCGTGAACTGGGTGGCCAGCCGGTTCATGCCGGAGTTGCTGTTGGAGTCGGCCAGGCCGCTGCGCCGAAGCCGCTGAGCAGACACGCACAGTTTGATGGGGATGGCTGAGTAGCAGAAGGTGCCAACGGTGACAGTGATCCAGGGAAACACCGCTTCGTACACAATGGTCAGAGTCGAGAAGTATGGCAGAGTGGCGTCAATGCCGCACCTGGAGATGTTTCAAATGCTCAGTTAAACAAATTTCAACCTAGACTGACCTCCCCTTAAAATGCAATGCGGAGATTGACTAAGCAGCTTGAACCTAACAGCTTTGGAACATTCAGGTTGAGAGGGATTCAGAAGGGTGAGAAACTTTCATATTTTTGATACTTTTATATGTATTTATCTTGTCCTTTTTTCTGCAGCTTGTTGCTAGTGATGTGGCAGCAGTTCTGACTGAAAAGATATCAAGCAGCAAAGTAATAAAGCAGAAAAGTAAAAGCAGCAAAGCTTGCAGGCCTCACCACAGGCCGGCAAAGCCAAACCAGCCAACGCTGACTCCAACCAGGCTCAGCAGGCCCGGAATAACAAAGGACACCGACAGCAGAGCGATGTCGAACGATGGCCACTGAACCTGCAGAAAGAGAGGGAAGAGGTCTGTGTGACTCAGTTGAGTCAATACTGTGAGTCAAAGTACTGCAGACAGACTCGCACCTTTCTCCCCAGGACGACACCGATGAAGGCGGACACGGCCACGAAGCTGGCAATCATGCAGCTGGCGTCCAGGCCCCAGTGAAAGAAGAATGCGCAAATTTTGCAAACGACAACGTCCGTAGTCTCATTATTCGCGTACAGGATAATGTGGTCGATGCCGTGCGAGGCGGTGAAGCAAATGTCGCCGATTGCCAGATAGACCTGCAAGGGCGTTTACCATTACAAGGTGTCAAGAAAATTTCTGCGCTCGAACCTGCGCTTCAGCTTTCAAAACTTATTCGGGAAATGATGAGGAAACTGATTAAACAATAGAAGAAAAGACCATGGAAATCCTTGATGGATCTACAACCCCCTCATATAATATTCTTGCATCAAACAGCAAAACGAAAGCAAAGCTGCGGAGTTAAACACTCACGACCAGCCTGTCCATCATTGGCTTCTTTCTTAGCGGCACTCTGTAACCCTTCATGACGAAGGACAGAATAATGACGGTGCAGGAAGCGACCACCGAGCAGACACAGCAGCTGAACGCGATAACGTGGATCTCGCGGATGAACTGCAGGCTGAGGCCCGGTTTTGGTGGAGTAGCGCTGGAGTTGCTGACGTTCATGATGCCTTTGAATTCAATTGAATGCTTCAATCAAAGAATGTGTCTTCAGTTTTTGTTGAGTCCCCCCGGCTCCGAGTCTCTGATCAAGCGACACAGCGTTAAATCTTTGCAAACCTCTCCGCTATAGGGTTGCCATGACAGTTGCAAACAAACTGCATGAATAATGTAAGCCAATACCTCGCAACTCAGCACAGTGCTAATCAAAACTCTGGGAAAGCAACATCTTGCAGCGATGCGAGACGCGTGCAGATTCAACACTCAACTGAAGGCTATTTGTGCGAAGCAATCACTCCTTTTTCATCTTGCAGGTACTCAGCAAAGAATCGAAGCCACTCCATGCAGATCCCGATTCCATTCTCACTCTCGATCCACGCTTTACTTGATGGCGAGTGACCCTGAATAGGCAAATTTTTTGTTGACGCTCCTCTCGTTGAGAAGCAATATGCAGCTGGAGTTTTTTGCCTGTTTTTCCGATTGAAGCTCCAACTACAAATCACAAAACTACCAGTAGACCAAGAGTCCCGTATTCCAGTTCATTTTTATTTATTTTTCTAATCACTCAGAGTATGAGGATAGTTACTCCAAAAACTTAAGTAGACCGTTAAGGAAAGAGTTGTAGCCTAGGGCGCTAGACATAACCGTAAGGTCTTGGGTTCCAGCCCCAAATCTGGGAGACTTACCGCCTAGTAATTAACACACTGCCTCAGTCCGCCCGCTAAAATTGGGTACCAGTGTGAGCTAAGAAAATTTAGGGTGGCTGGGTGTTGCGGCTCCTCCAGCCCGTCAGGACTGAGCAGCTGTACACAGCTGCGGCTGTGCTATGGGCTGTACATCTGGTCGAAAGGTCGGTCAGTTGTCTAAATTTTGTTGAGATGGAAGTTGCTTGCCCGCTTTTGAAGCAAGCAATCACAGAGCAAATGTAATTCGGACACATGCACTGCAAGCCCTACAAGCTGACCCGTCCGGCATCAACCAGCGCTAAACGGTCACGTGATCTGTTAAATTTAACAAATAAATCAATCCGAAAAGGCAGAACAGCAAAGTTTATAATTACTTGTGGCAACTTAATAGAGACCAATTCAGTAAAAGAAAACAGCTTTCATTTATTGATTCAGAATTCCAGCAATTTAAAACGCATTTACCGCGAGAGGAAACAAACAACGAAAGCAAAATTGAAGAAAAGAAAGCATCGGCATGAACAGAGCACTGCATGACGGCAATGCGTTTGATTTTAGCAACTCTGTTTTGGATGGGAGTCGATAAGGCTACTAAATAAACTTGCAAACAATGCGTTGCTTTGAATATTAATATCCAGGCTTAGTGTAACATATTTATAAAAAAAACTATTGGCAGTTACCTTTATCTAAAATCTGATTTGGATCCGGCGATAAACAGGTATAAGGGTCATGACAACTGACGCTATGAATAAATTCTGCATTAAAACACAACCAACGCGTTAAATAATGAAATAACCGACTGACAGCTTGCAGCACGGGAAGTTTTGACGTTTTTCAAGGAACAATTTTCGCACAAGTCATATACCGGAGCTAGAATATGGACTGCAAAAAAACATTGTGTAGGCAGATCAGAAAAGAGGCAGACAGAACAGAACACAGGCAGGAACTGAACAAAAAAAGAAAAGCCCGCAACAGACAAAACAAAGAGAAAAAGACGCAGGAGGCAAAACAACTTGGTTTAGGTGGAATCGAATGAAAACTGATGCGCAGAGCAAGCAAGCAAAGGGGCTGTCAATACACAAGTTAGCGCAAGGAATCGGTCGAATGAATCTGGCCAAACTTTCTAAACAATTCAGGGACTTAAAAGCCTTCGACTGATTAACTTCAATAATAACAAATACTACATTTCTAGTTCGCAGACTCTGCTAGCTCTGCCGGTGCTCTAAACAAGGTGAATCAGTACAAAGAAGCGCCAGAAAATCAATCAGGAAACTCTGCCCAGCTACAGGCTGCAAGAATGCGGACTCCAAAAAAATAGGCTTCAATGGTTTCGCAGAAAATGCTACAGCTCGTCACGCAGGATCGTGTACCGATTGCGGCTGGGCGACAGGTTCTTGAATACGCTCTTTGGCGGGCTAGTCGCAGTAGATGGCGGCTGCTGCGGCGGCGACGGCTGCTGCTGCTTGTCAGTGCGCGGAGCGTGGTCAGCCTTGCCCGTCAGCTCCTGCGGTTGCGGGGCAAAGCATTAGTGATAGAACTTGCACTACTGCTTTAGGAACGGGTAGAGTTGCCTTGTGAAGGATCTGGAGCGGGTAGAGTTGCCTTGTGAAGGATCGGGAGCGGGTAGAGTTGCCTTGTGAAGGATCTGGAGCGGGTAGAGTTGCCTTGTGAAGGATCTGGAGCGGGTAGAGTTGCCTTGTGAAGGATCTGGAACGGGTAGAGTTGCCTTGTGAAGGATCGGGAGCGGGTAGAGTTGCCTTGTGAAGGATCTGGAGCGGGTAGAGTTGCCTTGTGAAGGATCTGGAACGGGTAGAGTTGCCTTGTGAAGGATCTGGAGCGGGTAGAGTTGCCTTGTGAAGGATCTGGAGCGGGTAGAGTTGCCTTGTGAAGGATCTGGAACGGGTAGAGTTGCCTTGTGAAGGATCTGGAGCGGGTAGAGTTGCCTTGTGAAGGATCTGGAGCGGGTAGAGTTGCCTTGTGAAGGATCTGGAGCGGGTAGAGTTGCCTTGTGAAGGATCTGGAGCGGGTAGAGTTGCCTTGTGAAGGATCACGAGCGGGTAGAGTTGCCTTGTCAAGGATCTGGAGCGGGTAGAGTTGCCTTGTGAAGGATCACGAGCGGGTAGAGTTGCCTTGTGAAGGATCACGAGCGGGTAGAGTTGCCTTGTGAAGGATCTGGAGCGGGTAGAGTTGCCTTGTGAAGGATCTGGAGCGGGTAGAGTTGCCTTGTGAAGGATCTGGAGCGGGTAGAGTTGCCTTGTGAAGGATCGGGAGCGGGTAGAGTTGCCTTGTGAAGGATCACGAGCGGGTAGAGTTGCCTTGTGAAGGATCTGGAGCGGGTAGAGTTGCCTTGTGAAGGATCTGGAGCGGGTAGAGTTGCCTTGTGAAGGATCTGGAGCGGGTAGAGTTGCCTTGTGAAGGATCTGGAGCGGGTAGAGTTGCCTTGTGAAGGATCACGAGCGGGTAGAGTTGCCTTGTGAAGGATCTGGAGCGGGTAGAGTTGCCTTGTGAAGGATCACGAGCGGGTAGAGTTGCCTTGTGAAGGATCTGGAGCGGGTAGAGTTGCCTTGTGAAGGATCTGGAGCGGGTAGAGTTGCCTTGTGAAGGATCTGGAGCGGGTAGAGTTGCCTTGTGAAGGATCTGGAGCGGGTAGAGTTGCCTTGTGAAGGATCACGAGCGGGTAGAGTTGCCTTGTGAAGGATCTGGAGCGGGTAGAGTTGCCTTGTGAAGGATCTGGAGCGGGTAGAGTTGCCTTGTGAAGGATCTGGAGCGGGTAGAGTTGCCTTGTGAAGGATCTGAGCGGGTAGAGTTGCCTTGTGAAGGATCACGAGCGGGTAGAGTTGCCTTGTGAAGGATCTGGAGCGGGTAGAGTTGCCTTGTGAAGGATCTGGAGCGGGTAGAGTTGCCTTGTGAAGGATCTGGAGCGGGTAGAGTTGCCTTGTGAAGGATCTGGAGCGGGTAGAGTTGCCTTGTGAAGGATCTGGAGCGGGTAGAGTTGCCTTGTGAAGGATCTGGAGCGGGTAGAGTTGCCTTGTGAAGGATCTGGAGCGGGTAGAGTTGCCTTGTGAAGGATCGGGAGCGGGTAGAGTTGCCTTGTGAAGGATCTGGAGCGGGTAGAGTTGCCTTGTGAAGGATCTGGAGCGGGTAGAGTTCCTTTGTGAAGGATCTGGAGCGGGTAGAGTTGCCTTGTGAAGGATCGGGAGCGGGTAGAGTTGCCTTGTGAAGGATCGGGAGCGGGTACAGTTGCCTTGTGAAGGATCGGGAGTGGGTAGAGACGCCATTATTAGTTCAGGGTAAATTAAAAGTAACAGCTCATTGACTCCTAATGCTCATGTTCAGTTTCTCAGGAGAAGCAAAAAACACACCGGCGTCACTTCCACGTGCTGCGGGGTGGCGGCGGTTGTCGGATCCGGGCCATGGTGGAACTCCCTATGCAGCTTGCCGCTCTGCAGGTCGGCGACGAACTCAGAGAATCGTTCCGGATGATTCTGCAGACTGTCGCGCACGTCGTGCGGGAACACGTACATGTGCTTGAAGCTGTCTATGGCCACTACTGGCAGGTCGCTGACAGTCTTGCCCAGATGGTGCAGCGGATGGGAGAAAATGGCGCCCTGCCCGATCAGAAAGTTGACACTGCCTGAAAGTTCCGCAATTGTGATTCCGCTGTTAGAAGACACTAAATTCTCCCACAACAGAGATGTTTCTGCCGTTCAGGTAAACTAATAAACTCAAATAAAACACGACACAGAGCTTACGCCTGTGCTGAGTCAGATGCCGCTCCACAACCGATTTGAACGAGTCCACAGTAGCCGTGTCGCCATTCGTATAGAACAGTATAAAGAATGGCAGGCCTTCCTCCGTGAGCTCCTCAGCATTCTGGAATGTAATTTCGCGGACCAGAGGCACGCACTGAGCCAGGACGAACTCCTTGAGCGAGTCTTCGCCAAGCTTAGGCAGATTGATCCGGCTGCTGACTTCCGGCTGCGGGCAGGCGGGTGTCGTGTGTCAACGTATATCGTGCTATTTCTATATAGAAACAGGGAACTACATGGCTGAATACAGCTGTGCACGGAGACTTACTCCTTTCTGAAATACTATTTTCTCCGGCTCGTTCTTGACTCTGAAATTCAATTGTTAGGAAGCATATATATTAAAATACGCACGCAATGTAATTTATGTATTTGAATGGGAGCTCCACCTCCTCCTAAGTGATCGAACCAACCCTTGCATCAGTACCCACCGCTAAATTAAAAGCCACAAGGCCAAGCAAGCCAAATAAGCACGCACCCGAGAACGCTGATAAACTTGCAGTCGTCGCGCAGCATTGAGGCCACGCGCGAGAATTCCTGGTAGGCTGCCGACTCGTTTGACGCAAAGAAGCCAACGATGCCGCCTTGGTCCTTCTCCAGCGGGATGGGCACGGAGTCAGTGGCTTCGGACTCCGGCTTGGCCACCTTGGGAGTCAATACCGGATAAGTGTGCACGTAGACAGCATACTACAACAATCGCACTGGTAATAAGCAAGCGGGAATACTATGAGCAAAACTCACATGAATCAGAGAATCGGCAAGCTGCGATCTGATGAATTCGCTAATTGCCTCGACTGAACGCTGGCCTCGGTATTCTCGCTTCTGCATTTGGCCGAAACTGGAGAGGGTTGGACAACAGCATAGCGTTAAGCGATGCAATAGCAAGTACTTAATGTAACAAGTGCGAATGATTTAAAGCAGTAAAAGGACAGGCAACGCACCGAAACACTTTCATGGTTGGATACTTATTGACCTTGTAGGACTGGGCCAGATTGACCTCACGGTCGCAGTCCACTTTGCCAATAGTTAGCTGGCTGTTGTCGGGGAATTCCTGCTTCATTTTCTTGCCAACCTCCTCAATAATGGGAGAAAGTGCCTGGCTAAAGTGGCACCAATCGGCGTAGAAGTTTACAAAGCTGAGCTTCGAGCCGTCTAAAAGATTAATCGTAATTCATTAAATCATTTATCTGGATAACACAAGGTTTTGAAAAATCGAAAACTACATACCGAGCACACTTTTAACATTCGCGTCGTTTAGTTGAACAACTGTGGCGCCGCTGATTGACAGGCTCAGAATGAGGAGACAGAATGTTTTTAGCATCGCTTCTGGAATTAAATCAAATTTGTTCTAACATAATATGTGAAATTCTTTGTCAATAAAGCTACACAAAAAGTTAGGCATACTTGAAACAAAGGCATGATACCATCAGTCATATATAAGTGAATTTTTCTCCAATAGGTATAAAAATTGGCTAAAAATGTGATAATTAAATGAACAACCACATGGCTTAAAAGAGCTAAATGGAGTTTAAGACTGTATACTTTATATCTGCAGTGCCAAAATAAAAATCTGAAATCATGAGACAATTTTAAAAGATGTCAGATAAATTATTGTAACTTTAACAAAATTCTGCAGACTGCTAATGGGTCTAGTAGCAAAATATGACCCAAATTATCATTCTAGCTATTTAAGGTCCTTAGTTAATTTCAAAACTATATTAATTACTGTGGCTTGTGTAACATAAAAATCAAAATTATTGGCTTTAATTACCATACAAGCTAGCAAAAGTTAAAAAAAACGTATAAATCAAGCATAAATTAATTATTTTTACTTAAAAATAAGAGACCTTAACCTTACACAAAATCAAGTGTAACTTTTTATGCAATTTTTAGCAATGCTATCAAATTATTGTAATTTTAAAAATGGCATTTTCAACACAATTACATTTAAACATCATTTAATTATATGAAAATGTTTGCAAATATTTTGCATAATTTTATAATTTATAAATATTGACTTTAAATGCTTATTACATTTTATTTCTTATAAATACTTATACTCTATAGTTACAGTTGAACATTATTCTTTTTATAATTAGAATGTTGATGTACATTATATCAAATCAATATTGGTTGCAAATAGATAAGGCAAACTTTAATCTAGAAATATTGTAAATATGTAGACAATAGGCCACATGAATAAAGCAAATAACTAACTATTCAAACCCAAAAAAGTCTCAATTAAGCATGAAAAAGTGAGTACATGCTAGTAAATAATGCATAATATAAATATCTTAGCCTTAGGAGTTTCTCAGGTGGGTGCCATTTTGTCTGCTACTAGTTCATCTGCTTAGCAGATGAAATGGTTTTTGAATATCAAAAATTTTGTTTACTGGCCTTAACAAATGGGGGTAGGTGGAGATTTTTTAGCTTCTTCTATTAACTGGCATAGAATTTTAAAATATTGATCTTCAGAAGTACAAAAAGAAAATGAAAATAGTAGGCTCTATTGCTAATGAAGACATTAATTCCAGGTGTTCCAGTGCACCTGTCAAAATATTTGATTAAAAAAACAAGTCATTTTTAGGAAATGTGCCTAAGCTTAACCATTATTTAACAGATAAAAAACTTTGCTTTTATATGCCAAGAAAATAATCTCTCTTTTTTTCTAGATCAGGTTGCTGCAATTGGCTGCATGGTAGACAAACTGGTTTGCAACTTTGTCTGCCTAGCAGATGAACAGGTAACAGACAAAATTACTAGAAACCTCTCAGGCAGGGTCATAACCTAAATACCTAATCTATAAACTTATTTTATGACACATATACAAATCCATAGTCAGGAAGGTGGCCTTTTAGGGGGAAAATTTCCATGCATACAAAGGTTCTTGACACACATTGGCACACAAGTGTGGTACATACAAAGGGTCTTAGTGCATATTGGTATACAACCTAGTGCAAAATTATCAATAAAATTGGCAATGTAAGTTGCAAAAATATAGCTAATTTGAGGAGATTACAAGCAAAAGCATAGCAAGTATGAAAATATAGAGAAATGGTTTGCAAGAGCTTTTTTGGTTCTTTGAACTTTTACTCCAAGTAGCACACAAATGGAGCATAGACAGCACACAGATTGTCCTCCCTAAATTTATTCTAGTGCATACTGTGCTACCTTCCTGAGTATAGTCTGGATACAAAGTAAAAATTCTATCAATAGGCCTATAACAAAAAGATATATATTGGAATCAGTTCTACTAGACTTAGGCCTATTTTCTTGCATCAAACCTATAAATTTTTTAAGACACGATTTTTGCTAACAAAAAATATTGGCACATTGATTTATAATAAAGTCCACAAAGATTGCAAATTAAAAATCAAATTTCGTATAAAAAAGGAAAAAATTATTGATAGTTTGTGCCCTTTTTCATTATTTTTATTAGACACTATTAATATACAGGAAAAACAAATCACAAAAATTAAGAAAGATATAGTAAAGCAATGCACAAAATCATATATAGCTATAGGCGTTCAGTTAGCCTACTACATTACAGATTACACTGAATACAGTGATTGTTAAGCAATATATTCTGCTATATAATAATAAAATTATAAATTTTATAGTAAAAAATTAAAAACAATTAAAAACAAATAGGGCCTATGGATTGAGTTCACTAGTATTTTACCAAATTTTTACTTTTTTAGCTTTTAGCTAACTTGGCCCCTTAGGCATTAGTATTAGTAGCAACTGGTTACTGCTATAAGGCATAGAAAGGGTAATTAAATAAAAAAACAGCATAAGAACTAATAATCAATATTTTCATCAACGATACACATTGTGACATTTTGTAATTAAGATTAGTTTAGACTTACAAGTCAGAAAAATATCGAATAAGCGGAAAAAACATATTGGGTCTTAAACAGCCTACCGACACGATTTGGCACAGTTTTAAACTTTATTTAACGTTATATAACGATTGGTTGCAAAACAGAATCAACTAAAATACAATAATTCTCTAACAGAAAAGGGGCCTAATGGGTTTTAGAGGTAGACAACTTGGGCGGCAGGGTAATCGACTGTCGCCGAACTGATTTGTCGCCCGAATTGGTTGTAGCCGAATCGGACTACTGTGGCCGAATTAACTGGAAACCCCGGTATCCATTTAAAAAGTACACTCTTGGCTCGAAGCAGGCCCAAGATAGCTGATGTTTAAAAGGGTTGCGGCGGTGGATAGGCCCTGTAGCAGC